>JAGFPH010000091.1:42838-83676 GCA_018207615.1 Philaenus spumarius
TCTTCTGTTTTACCTATCTCGTTTTAACTATAACACCTTTGGATTCAACGACTCCATTTTCGACATTTTTGAACATATCGATTTAAAAATTGGTACAGAAGTTAAAAACACAATTGTTTTTTGCTATACTTATTTAAACTATATTTAAAAAATTTACTAATCTGCAGCCGATTAACTCAAGCGTTTTGATGAAAAATCTAGAAAGGTCTAAAATTATACTTTTTTAAGTTACTTGTGCTTTGAAAAGTAAATAATAAAAAAGGTTTATACTCCTTGATCTTGTTTGAATCTATATATTTAACTTGTAAAAAAAACTTTCAGGTTGATATTTTGAAAATTTTCTAAACTGGAGCTGTTTAAAATGAATTTTTGGGTCCGGTACTCCTAAAATCGAAAAACCCATTGATAAGTCAAGTGGCTCTAGATCGGATCATTTTCAATCTAGCAGACCCTTAAACCTGATTCTAAAGATGGAAAAAATTAAATTCAATCAAGTTTTTATTTTTGATGAAACTTCTATGATCCCTGCAAACGCACTTACATGTCTAGATTGATTGCTGAGAGACATTTCAAATATTGGTAAACCTTTTGGTGGGAAAACCATAATTCTAGGAGGAGACTTTCAAGTATTGCTAGAAGTGCCTCATTCAGCAAGGGGAACAATTGTGGAAAACTGTTTAAAATCTTGCCAGTTATGGTCATGTTTTGAAAAACTATATTTAACAAGAAACATGCGTGCAAATAAAGATGAGATTGAGTTTGTACATTTTCTTTCTCAAGTTGGCTCTGGCCTTGCAAATTTCCCTAACTCACTATACATACAAATACCAAAAGAAATGTGTCAAAATAATATTATTGAATCTATCTTTGGTAATGACTTACAAAATTTGTCAGAAGATTTATTGAAATGAAAAGCCATTCTTTGTCCAAAAAATGCCCACTCCACTGAAATAAATGATAAAATAATTAAAAGCCTGCCAGGCGAAGAAACTTTATATTTCAGTTTAGATTCTGTTGTCACCGAGTATAATAGCGAAAGATGTCAATATCCAGTGGAGTTTTTACATACGTTGGAAATGAGTGGACTTCCATCTCATGTGTTACACCTTAAAAAGGGAGCAGTTGTAATGTTCATAAGAAACTTAAATTCTAGCCAAGGTTTAGTGAATGGCACTAGAATGACCACGGGGGACCTTTATATAAACTCAATTGCAGCAGAAATTCTGTGTGGGGAGTATAAAGGCACATTGCACATCCTTCCAAGAATACCTTTGACACCAAGTGATTCTGCCTCCCCTTTACCTTAAAGCGAACACAACTACCTGTAATACTGTCGTTTGCCCTTACAATAAATAAATGTCAGGGCCAAACGCTTGAAAATGTTGGAGTTTATCTTCCTGAACCAGTTTTTCCCCATGGAATGTTATATGTAGCGTTATGTCGAACAAGATCAAAATCTGCCATTAAGGTTCTGATCACTCACAGTGATGCTCCTGGGTTTCCTGCTGCTGACGGATGGACAAAAAATATTGTATTTAATGAAATTTTAGACTAAGTAAGTGATGTATTTTGATTAAGTAATATCAAATTTTTTCAATAAAAATATAACTATTCTCATGTAATTTTAATTATTTATGTATTTACATGTAATATTTAGTTAATACCAAGTAACCGTCGCGTCGATTTCGACGGGTCACTTCTAGTTTACTATCAATAGTAGAGGTAGCTTATGCATTAAACAATTTATATTGTTTACTCATCTGGCCCCACAGATTTTTTGTGTCGTTGGTCAATTTTACTTTTATTAATTGTAATATATAAGTGTATGAGATATGCTAATTTTGTGCCAAATATATACTTGACACCAGTTTTTTTAATGTGTGTGAATGTAAACAAAGCATAATAGTCTTAAAATCAAATTCAGTAAGCCCAAATTTGCAAATGAAATTATGAGCGAACGGTATAGGTTGTAGAAAGCTGGGAGAGGTCTCATTTTAGATGTCTGGGCATGAAGTTTTTTGGAAAATTATTCATTTTTCTCAATTATGCACTAAAATGTTGTTACGGAATAAAATATTTCCCATTTAAATAGCATGAGAATCTAAGTTTAAATCTGATTATATCTCTTATTGTTAAAACAACTGATTTTATATAAATTGGAAAAATCATTTTTGTGATATATTTTGTTTTTGTAAAAATGGTCGTGAAGTAATAAAACAAAGGGAAAATTAGAATCAAAGCTTTTGAACAAAAATTTGACACTTTTAAACTTTAGGTAATAATAGTAAATGTACGTGTAAGTCTGTTGTTAATTGCTTTCACAGTAATGAATAACGTCGGAAGGCCACCACGCAGAGGTAGGCCACCTCGTAGAGGTATTGTTCCTCGAAATGAGAACAACAGGCGCCAGATTCGGCATGATGCAAGAAAAAGAAATGAGCAGCCGGATGATCAGGAAGATATTCCTATGTATAGATTACCACTTTTAAATGAGGTAGCAATACACAACCTAGGACCAATGAACAATGAGTGCATGTATTGTGGTGCATTGCACTTCACTAATGAATCGACGAATGGACACTACAACTCTTGCTGCCACAATGGCCTAATACATCTACCACAGCCTCAAAATAACAATGAGCTGCAACAGTTATTTAATAATGCCCATTTTATGAAAAATATAAAACAGTATAATAGCACTATGGCATTTGCATCCCTCTCGGCTACACAAAAGGAAGTACCAGGTAACGGACCATATTGCTTTAAAGTTTAGGGCCAAATTCACCGTTATGTTTCAGACTTATTACCAATTGATGAGCAAGCCCCTTCATATGGACAGTTATATTTCATTGATACTGCAGTTGCCAATAATCTTAGACTACAAAATAGTGAACTCAAATTGGTAATAGTGACACGATCATCGGACATATTATCAGATAACCCCTATTCACAATCCTACAAAAAAGCTTCCGAAATTATGACAAATGAAGGCAATCAAAACATTGTACTTAGATTTGTAGATAACATTTCTAGGGATCTGAGGCAATTCAACAAACCTACCGCAGATGAAATTGCCGGAGTTTTTAATTCGGAAGAAGGTGAACCCCCGCACAATCGCTATGTAGTAGTATATAACCGCCAAAGTCGATCTAAGCTTTTATCAGTATTGAGCCCACATTGTGACTTAATGCTATATCCTCTATTATTTCCAGATGGAGAACCCGGATGGGACCCACAAATGACTCACATTGGGCAACGAAGACAAAGAATGCGCGAAAAACTCACTATGTTACAGTTTGCGTGCTATAGACTTGCTGTTCAGAAAGGATTCTCAAATATCCATGCTGCAAAAAAATTATTTCAACAATATATTGTCGATTTGTACACGAGAGTGGAAAGTGATAGTCTCAATTATATAAGACAACACCAATCGCAGCTCAGAGTTAAACATTACCGTGGATTGCAAGATTTGGTTTTAGAAAGCGTCACTGCGGGTAAAATTGTTGTCTTGCCATCATCATTTGAAGGAAGTCCATGTAACATGACGCGGCGATATCAAGATGCAATGGCTATTGTGCAAAAATACGGTAAGCCAGATCTGTTTATAACCATGACATGCAACCCTAAATGGGCAGAAATACTCTCTTCACTTAAAGAAAATGAAACTCCAGCTGATCGCCCAGACATTGTTTCCAGAGTATTCAGATGAAAACTGAATGAATTAAAAAGGGATCTACTAAAGAAAAACATGTTTGGAAATGTTATTGCTTATGTGTATGTAATAGAATTTCAGAAACGTGGCTTACGTCATTGTCATATGCTTCTAATCCTCGACGAAGAATCAAAATTTTGTGAACCAGTCCAAATAGACCAATGTGTTTGTGCAGAGTTACCTAATCCCAATGAGTTTCCAAGGCTTCATGACATTGTTGTACGGAACATGATTCATGGGCCATGCGGAGTGCGAAATCTCAATGCACCTTGCATGAAGGATGGAAAGTGCTAAAAAAAATATCCTAAAGAGATCTTGGATGAAACAGTTGAGAACAGCAATGGATATCCACTTTACCGTTGACAAAACAATGATATCACAGCCCAAAAGGGAGTTAACCTGGTTGACAGTAGAAATGTTGTGTCATATAATCCATATATTATATTGATGAAACATAACGCTCACATAAATGCTGAAGTTTGCTCGAGTGTCCGATCAGTAAAATACTTATTTAAATATGTATATAAAGGATATACATAGGGCTCAGCTTGCTTAGAATTTGTAAATAGTGTACAAAATGTTATGCTCAACTTTGATGAAACAACCCTCTTTGCCAATATGTGGTATGTTAGTTCTCATGAGGGCATTTGGTGAATACACTCAAATGAAATGCACAAACAATCTCATACAATAATTCGCTTAGCTGTTCATGAAGAAGGACATCACATCACAAGGTTTATTTCAATGCTGGAAATGTGGAGGAAGCTCTCCAAACTTCGGCGGAAAATCATACAACACTGACAGCATGGTTTGATTTAAACAATCGAGATCCTAATGCACGCCAATTTATATGTAGATATTCCACAGCACTACAGGTTTGTTTCAAACAAATGGGTACGTCTACAAAGATGTGGATAGCTGATCTACGAGTTTATAATGAAATGACATATAACTCTTTTAAAGAAGCTGCAGTTGCAAGGGGACTCCTTCACGGTGATGCAGAGTGGCATCATTGTTTAGAGGAATTACAAAATAGTCAAATGCCTAAACATTTACGAAATTTATTCACATACATTTATTGTTTCTGTGAGCCAATATCTCCTTTGTCGTTTTAAACTTCTTTTAAAGAAAAATTCATAGAGGACTTCCATGAAATGAATGTAGATGAGGCTGAAAATGCAGCTTTGCAAGAAATAGACACCATTCTTAGAGAAAACGGATTTGATCGTGTCAGCCACAATTTACTAGCACCTCGAAACATAAACGTACCTTTTGAATATTTATTATAACGTAGATGAAGAGTCTGTACAAGGTGCCGAAATGTACTCAAAACTTAATTATGAACAAAAAACTGCTGTTGATCGAATTCTCAATGTCTTATCAGGTATTACAGGAGAAAGACTGTTTTTCTTAGAGGCTCCAGGTGGAAGTGGTGTAACATTTGTATATTCGTGTCTTCTACATATAATCCGAGGAAGAGGTGAGATTGCATTGGCAGGTGCCTGGACTGGAATAGCGGCACTACTTTTAGAGGGAGGAACCACTCTTCATCGTTTGTTTGGACTCCCTGTACCTGTACAGCAATCATCTGTTTCATTGATTAAGGTAAATTCTTAAAAATCATCTACTTTGAGAGATTCTGCAGTTATAATAATAGATGAAGCATCCATGGTTCCAGCCACTGCTGTTGATTGCATTTATCGTCTATTGAGAGATATGAAAAGTAAGGATCCCAATCTCTTTAAGGTACTCTTTAATGGGAGGTAAAGTAGTACTTTTTGGAGGTGACTTTAGGCAAGTATTACCTGTGGTGCCACTTTCTAGCAAGGTACAGATAATTGAAGAATGCCTTCAGATAAGTAAAATTTGGAAAAACGTAATTATATTGCATTTGAAAAAAACATGCGTGCAAATCAAAATGAAACTTCATTTTGTGATATTTATACAGATTACTTTAAGTTATGCAATTATTGTTAGGCTACAGTATCCAAAGTTTCATAACTTATATCTCACACAGAAAAAAATATTTATTATATGTAACTTGAGAAATTGTAAAATTTATAGTAATAAAAATTATGTATTCACAAGTTCAAAATTTGGGAAACCTATTTGGCTGTTCAGATGAAATATTAACAAATACAGCATTGAGTCTGTACCTTTACACCCGTCAATGAATATACAAAGCTACACTGTTCCTTGAGGCCGCACCAAGTAGTGATCCAGCAGCATATGCTTGAACTCTTGTAAAAAATAAAATAAGTGAATGTAAAATGAAACGGAACAAAACATATTCTAGTGCTAAGCCACTTCTATGTAATACAGAATACTGACTTTTAAATAATTCTCTTAAAAGAAAAATACCTGACTATAATAATATACATATTTTTTTCTTCCTGGGAACTAGAGGGGGGGGGGGGGCACAGCACCCCTCTGCCCATGGTGATAGTTCATTACCGAATTTCCATATTAAAGATTAGCTATTGCAGTGACTCTTGTGGTGAGACCTATGGTCAGTAGAGGTCAATGACCACCGACCATGGTCCCTAGAACATGTTTTATATACAAACTTTATATATGTGTTCGTACTCTAACATCAGATTTGGTCCACACGTTGGCTTTCTAAGTGGCTTAGACGAGTTCGTGAGCAAACAAAATCCAACAACCAGAAGCACATTTTTTAACTGGAAGTAAATTTATTTTTAGACTTTTCGTAATAGATTAAACTTTTTGGAGGTTTTAAGTAAAAATTTTAATGTAGTAGATTATTCTGTACATTTTGGTTTATTACACTACCTTACAGCTTATCTGGTTCCCCCAAAATCGATCAAATCGTAAAATACCATAAGAAGTTCTTTGTATGATGGGGCAGATTCTGTTACTAGGCCGACGGCCGGGAGTAGCGAGTGAAGCTAAGTAGTCTAAAATCTTAGGCCACAAGGTCGAGGTCCGAACTTACAACGCAAATTTTTCCGCTGCGAGCGGCAGTTCTTAAAAAGATAAATGATTAATCACACGAGTGATAGTGGATTAACCCTAGAATGAACGGGCAAAAAAACTTACATGTGGACAGGTTGGGACTAACAGACTAAAAACCCTATAAAACATTTCATTTTATTGATCCAAACCTGTTTTTCTATCAAACCTAGGAATGTTTTCAGTAGTATAACACTATTTTAACAAAATAATATTGCTCACAAACAATGGTATAAATAAATTAAATGGTCTTAAGCCTAGTATGCACTGGGATTCTTTGTTCGGACTCTTAGTCGCGGAGTTGCGTCTTGGATCCATTCTCCTGTTTCTGGGATATTCCACGACAATGAATCTTGCATCTCGTGTGTTTCGTTTTAGTATTTTTTTAATCCCATCCGAAATGGGATTCTTTACACAATGTTATTCAACATTGAGTCAGTGCGGACATGAATCACAAAGTGGACTTATCTCGCATGGTTTTAATCTTTTTTCTCGGTTTTTGTGCGATAAAAATGTGGACAACTGATTCAACGATACCATTAGTCAAAGATTTACAAATGCGGCGATGTTTGTGGGACGTTTCTTCGGATAAATACAAAGATAGGGGGAAAAAAGCAGAAGCTGTGGCTGAGTTAGCCCAAAAATATGACATGATGGCACCATATAATTCTTCTCCTTTTTCAAAATGTGTGGTCTAACCATTTCCAGAAGATTTTCGAAGTCGACTGGACTCATCGGAACAAAATTTCGGAATCTCCTCTAATCTCAATGAGATCTTGCCCATGCTTATTTCGATCCTTGAATATTCCACGAATAAACTAGTGGCTTTTTGTTAGCCCTTTTTTACTCCTTAGAGCTAGATAAAGGGCTACTCCAATATCCCCGAGAATGCGACCTAGTTCGACATGGCTCAGAATCAAACTAGATGCGTTCACAATTTCCAGAGCGTCAATGTTGCGGGGCAAAGAGTCTGCAACATGAATACGAGCGTCTAAGACAAAGAGTCTGAAGGTATTCAGAGAATGGGAGTCTGCAACACCTATGATCTTGAATCTATCCTAATATAAAAACTATCACATTTTAATTAAAAGCCCAAAATTTGAGCTTACGCAGCTATCTTGAAAAATGGTGGCCAAATTCCGGTGGAAATACAGTAAGACCTCGATAATCCGGCAGACCCGATAGTTCGGTATCCATCATCTTGAAAATTTGCACTCATTAAAAATAGCAGTTTTTGTAATTATTGAGTGATTTAAGCCCGGTCTACACTGTCTGTTGGCTCCGCATCCGTTAAAAACAGTGTGTAAAAAATTACTGCTCAATAAACTTGTCCAAAACAAACATTTCAACAAAATTTTTCCTAAAAATCGAACCAATTCAAAACTATGTGCTCTCGTCGTCCTTTAAAAACGTTAAAGGGACCGTTTAACACTTTCGTTGCTGACAGTATTTTGTTGAACGTATTCACCTTAATGAATATTATTTGAACAAATTGAAGTCTTTGGAAAAAGATACATTGAATTTCTTGTAAATAGTTGTTTGATTTAAAACCGCTTTCAGGGTATCTACTAGTTGTCAGAAATAAAAATCAGTGACAATTAGGGTAAAAATTTGAAAAATCGAGTTTCTATATACAAAGTCTTTATTCTATAAAACTTAATATGACTTATGTCTACTTCTCTTAGTAATACATCCAACTAATGATGCTCGAATGCGCGATGTTTTAGTCGATTGCCTCGACTGTTCAAACATCTCGAGCATCAAACAATCGCGCATCACTACGCCGCAACTTGTCAACTCCGCTGTTCCCTACTACTACGCCATACTCTCCCTTACCGAACGCTGTTCCTGTTTCGGCAAAAAAGACATTGAAACAACATAAAACACATAATTACTCCGCTTCATATATGCTCGAAATTATTTTAAAGGCTAGATATGTCTTTTAGGTTACTATAGGAAAAATATTTCATCATCTCAACATCTTGAAGCCTGGGGCTATGACCGCAATTATAACATCTGTGTGTCACTCGCACGATAGTATACGGAACCTTTTTTTTTTAAGTTTGTTACAATCCAGCGCTCAGAGAGCTTATATTATAAATATTTTATGTACAAAATGATTTTGTTTGAGGCTTTTAAAATTTATTAGTTAGCGGCAATCTCTCTACGCAGTTAATGTTAGGTAGTTTCAACGTGTAATTTACGTGTTCATATACAGTACATGTGCGTCTATTTATAGTTTATTCCCTGTCTAAACCATTTTAAAGGAAGACCTAGATAATCCGGCATATTCGATAATCTGGCATCACCGGATCCCCGAGCGTGCCGGATTATCGAGGTATTACTGTACCTTCATATTCATATTTCAGGTGGGTAATGCGATGTTTCATATCCAGGATTGAATGTCCTCTAGGACTATCGTTGCTACAGCTCGAACAATACGTAAACGCTCTTCCTTTGTAAAACTTTTCACTTAGGACTTTGAATCCCGAGTTTCGAAAACAGACAACCGGTGATTTGATTGATGTTACTGAGATAAAAATATCATCGCCGTATTTCTCAAGTAATTTAGATTTCAATGTTTTCTCGTGTGGACAAAAATATCCTTCAATTTGATTAATTAAATCCTGAAGAGAAAATTGACATTCATCTATGTTCTCTTCCAAATAAGAATAAATATTCTCCATTGCCTCTTCAATATTCGAGGCTTATGGATGTCCCCTTTTATCTCCGCTTCTCGGTAGACGGTAGAAGTTTTTCAAACAGGAAGCGTGGTAATTTCCATCTGTGGCTACTAAATCGGAAACATTCTGAAAGCAATTAACAACTTTGCTTCCCCATTCATCCCAACGACTCTTAGAAAATATTAATCATTGTGCGCACATCATAAACAATTTCACGGGTGGCGAGGGGTTTTTCTTTTCCTTCAGTATAAATTCTGAAGTAATTTTTTCACCACATAAAAACATCCTTCTTTAAATTTAAATACTGGCACTGCCGATAGAGTCGCTTCTGTTAATAGAGGTTGATTAACACTTTTGCAACGCAATAATGCTGCAATTACTTTTTCATGTGTTTAGCTTTTTCTACATGAATGATGATTGATTGTGCATTTTTCAAGGTCACCTTTTCCGTAGTTTCTTTTAACACTTGCTTCTCTAAAAGCAGTCACACCCTTAATTCAGTTTCACAGTTGTAACAGCATCGTTTTGTAAGATTTATGCACATATAAAACATGTTTCTTCTACATCAGACGTGTTCAAAAGTTGCAGAGCACAGAAAACAGATTCAGAACGGTGAATACTTAATAGCAAATGTAAACTCAAAGAGATCAAAGAACGTAATGGTAATGTTCTCTCTAGGTGACTAGTAACACTGAATTGTAAAATCATTGACCCAGGGCAGTTATAAGGTATATTGATTCAAGACAAGGGCAGGTATAAAAAGAGGGGATCAAGGACGAATGGAATGCCCTTTCACGGTACAGGTCCATCTAAATAAAACTAGTTTACAATGTTTTGAAAGATGTGTTAAGGCGCATAAATTATTCACTTTATAATTATAACGTTTATACAAGTAAACGATGCGACACACTTGAAAGGATGGAGTGGCCGGAGGGCTAAATGTACGGGTACTGTGTGAAGTAGGTGGCAGTGTTAGCATGACATGTTAGTTCATGGCTTGTCCGCAGATGACAAATGACTTGAGGCGTTGCGCTGTCAGTGGAATTTTAATTGGTTTTGTTTACGTTTTGGGCCAGTGCGGCCAAAGGTGGGGAATTTCCAAGGCCCCATGCACCAAAATGGGGATCTGAAAAAATGGATTTTTCATTTATAAAATAAAGAACCTATTTAAGTATTCTACTCACAGAAAACGTTAAGAAATTTCTTGATAAAACATAATTAAGTTGATTAACCAGGTATGTCTATACGTCACAGTGACACCATGTTTATATTGGTGTACTCGATTACCCTCAAGCATGAATGGGGGAGCTCATGCTGCGAGGATTTTTTTTAAACCCAGAGAGGGTTAAAAAGCCAATTTCAGAAAGTTTTTTTAATTTCTCCTGTGGAGGGCCCCAGACCCCCCAGAATGTACATCTTTAATGACCGCTCCTCCCCACAAAACTTCATTAATCCGCCACTGTATTAAAGCCAATTGTTGGATTCAAACCTACGTCAGCCCGAACTATACCTTAATGAAAGCCAGACTAACAACTTAGCTATGTTTAAAATCAGGAACAAATAAAAAAAATTCACAAAATTTTTATTTTATTTTTAAAACAATGTTAATTTAAAATGTACATTAAATAAAAATCATTGTTCTTGTACTTTATCCACATAAACGTTTAACAAAATATTATAAAAATTTATTTTACATTTTGAAATAGAAGTATGGAATTTAACTACATAAAAATAAATAGGAAACTGTTGTAAAACCAGAAAATGTAAAAATAACAATGTTATTAACTAAAACATATCAGGTAATAAAATAAAACCTGTAAAATATTGCATAAACTCTAAAATTAAAAACCATTGTTTACAGCTAGATAGTATAAAACAGGCACCAAACTACTTCTTTTGTAAAACATAAATAATATAAAATAAATAATAACATAAAGTATGTGTGCAGATATAAAAACACAACCAATATATTGCGTTTGTGCTCTACATAGTTGTGATTCAAAAACTGAGAAATAATAATAGAAAAATCTTCACTGAAAGTTGAATTTACATAAACACTATAAAATCCAATTGCATTTTAAGACAAATCAAATTTGGCCTCTATCTTTGGCTAATGTTCAATAGAACCTACAAATAAATGGCTTATAGCCTAAAGTACTAAATACATTAACAATATTTCAGATATAGTTGTTTTATTTGCATTACAATCAAATTATTAATAAACTATTTTAAAGGAATTTTATTCATACAAAAATCCAACATCATTATTTACAGTTTTCCTTGTTTTTTTTTGTTTTTTTTTTTGGCAAGAATCAGGCTACATTATTTTAATTTTTATTGCTAATGCTGACATTAATAATATTGAACATATATTTTGTATAATTATTAATAACTATAAAAGGGCAGATGCGAGCTACGGTTATATTACATTAATATATAAATTTACAGTCTTGAAAAACATAATATAGTTAAAAGATAATATAGTTAATATAGTATAAAGGGTCAACGATTTTTCATCCAACTTGGGCTTGAGTTAAGCTATTAATGTAGTAAGCAATCTCTTAATATCCTCTACATAGATTCTTCGACAAAATATAATTATTACCAACGGACTTTTCAATTCATTTTATGAGAGTATTTAAATGTTATTCTAATCCTTCGAGGGTATACAGTAGTCTAATTATGTTGGTATATAAAAATAGTAATCATAAAAATCGCTTAAACCTTTTAGTCTTTGTAAATTCCCCCCCACCCCCCAATTGATTGACACTATTCATTAGTGTTTATTATGAAGCAAACTCTTTAGATAATTATACAAATTCACTATTATCATGTATAATTTCATACAAATTTTAGTACCTGTAAATGTTTTCCACAAATAAAATGTTTTCACTACATTACTTAATGATTTTGTTTTAGTTTGAGACACAAATTATGATAGAAATAGAATAATCAGTTAACATTTTATATTTAGGAAAAGATATAAAAAGTTAAACGTAATCGATTAACAAGTGTAGGTTTACATTTTTTTAAATAGTTCACTCATTTTTTATTCATACTAATAAAAAAGTAAAAACTTTTAGTATGAATTAGTATCTACCAAATAAATGTATGAAGACCATTATTGTTTCAAAAATGTCTGTAAATATGTGCTCAATATGTTTACAAATTTGTGTTACAAACATCAGTAAAACTGCTTTTGGGGTAAGCGGACCAATTAAATTATTATCTCTTTATACATTTATGCAGATAACAAATGTATTAATTATATAAAAAAAACTATTTTAAAACATGCAATACATTAGCCTAATGATTATTTTCAAGGACAGTAAATAAGAATTTTTGCAGAAACTGATTCTTGCCACACGTTTCTGAATTGGGACGAGTATGATTCAACATATAAGTATAACTAAAGTGTAAAAGAAGAGCATCTCCCTTTTATATAGATAAGGGAACCCAATACTCACAATTAGTTAAAGAAACATTAAGTTAATGTTTTTGGCTAAAGTAAATTTGAGCCATTACATTTTAAAGTTTTATACCCGCTTATTTGGCAGGCAATCATGTTTTACAAATTAACTGGCTCATGTTAAGTCTATAGGTAGGTCTACTGTGTTAAAAATATAACCAACATGCTTGAAAGTCTACTAGGGGCTGATGTTCAATTAGCTGTTGGCGAGTAAGGTAATTTGATGTTATATTGTAGGCAGTAGTGACATAAAACATACTTTTGTTTTGCAGTGAAGTAATTATTAGTATATTAAGTTCAATACAACTGAAAACATTAATCCAGTTCATAACACAATAAAAAGTTTGCTGAATTTTTTGTCATTCTTCAGATTTAAATATTTTTCTTGTGTAAAAGGAAAATAAAAATTGTATTTTGGTCCTGTAAAATAAAAAGGTAAAAGTTTTTAGATAACATACCAAATTACCACCATGGCATTTAGAAAACAAAATTCAATCTAAAAAAATAAAAAAATAGTGACTATGCCCATTAAAATTATATAAAGTAAAGGTATATTTTTGGGGGTTGTAAATTATTTAACATTATTTTTTAAATTATTCCATAAGTATAAATGGAACTGAAACCTACTCTGATTGTGACAGGGTTTGTTACACCTAATATATTCACAGAGGTAAGACAATGTTCAATAACTACGAAAATTAAACACTGATATTTCGTTATGATTTCTGGAAAATAATCTTAATTTAATAATCTTTAAAGTCATCTATAAATTTAATATATCTTTAATTTTCATTACAATTGTGAGAGTAAAGATTGAAGTTTAGAGAAATCTTAATTAAAAATTATATAAACTCTTTTTTCTAAAATAGAAATAATTCAAAAATTAATTTAAACGTTCTGAAATTCTCATTTTTTAGTTCAAAACATAAGATTTGTTCAAATAATATTTTTTTAACTCTGCTTTTTACCAGACTAATAGAGATAACTATAAACTGAAGTCCGTTGAGGGACAAACCTGAAGACGATCTGAACTCGAAGAAGACAATTGTGACTGTGCAGTTTCACTAATTTGTTTCCCCTCTCATTTGGCATTGCCATTACAACGTTATGTTCATCTAAGATGTCGGAACAATAATTGGTGCTTATTTTGCAACACAGAAGTAAAGAGTATAATTCCTTGTAAACATAATTTCTCAAAGAAAACTATATTTTCCGACTAAATCACATAAATAAAATAGAAATTAAATTAATTTCATGTTCTTTTTAAATGAGAGAGTTAGTATAAAACGGAATTCTACAATTTTATTTTCAATATGTTTTTATTAATATTGTTATTTGGATAGAATTTGTAATGTTTAAATAAAAGAATAAAAATTTACCAATTAAATCTATTATGATTGAAAGTTTCTCTCATAATAAATATTTAGTGAAGTCCGATATGATAGAATTAAAATTTAATGTTTTGAAAGGTGTTTTAAAGGTTGACAACATATACATATAAATAAATGCAGACATTATAAGACACAACTAAGTGTTATCAGATAAAACACCAGGAACAGCTAACAGAAACCACACAAATTAATACATTTGTTATTATTACCCATGCTAAGTTATATTATTAAGAAAATTAATTAGATTTAAAATCAGTATTAACATCGAAATAAAGGTCTTAAACTCAATAAACAAATTAGATATGTTTATTATTTTCAACCAATTTTGTTATACATTTCTTTTATAGGTTCATGTTTAAATAGTTTAAGTGATGAAAAGGATTAATGTATCAGTTAAACGATAAATTCATTTCATTGTGATACTTTGTTCAAGTTTACGAGTTATCAAAAGTATGTTAAAATTTAGATGTATTGTGGTTGAGTTTGTAGATTTTTAAAGTTATTGTACATAAATTAGATAAATAAAATAACTAACACAATCTATCAATAAACATTCAAGTGTGTAATTGAAAAGTGATAGTTAAAATAAATTAAAAAATATTAATTAATTTTATTACAGTAAAATATGATTTTCTTTTAATTATCTTTAAGCTTACTAAGTTTTTTGGTTAAGGGACACAGGTGAAATGTCACATGGGGTTAGCAGAAGATGATATCTAACATCTTTACATCCAAGGCCTCAGGACTGCTGTGCCTGAGCGAAGAGCCGCGAACTGCCTCTATTGATTCAGAATACAGCAGATCTAGACCGCGAGATCAATAAATAACCTTAAAGGTATCAAGTGCTTGTAAGTTAATCTGCGCCGTTGAATCATCCAATACCAATTGTACAAGGGTTATTATGTATTAAATGGCGGCTATGAAGGTTTAGGTGCCCATCAATAGTAAACGCCAACTTTTTCAAAATGTTAATACTCGTGGGAACAATAATGAATTCACACAAAACAAAACTAAAGCACTTAGACATTCTTCAGGTAAAGAAACAGCAATGAAAGCTTCAGCAGACGCTTCTGGTTAAAAAGACGAAATGCAGGAGAAGACATATTGTTGGGAGACAGATGATTCCTCTCAAGACATAATCACCGACACTGAAGAAGTATGGACAGATGAAGTTGAAGATATCAAGGGCTGAAAAGAAAAAGAAGATCTTGGAAAGACTCGCACATAAGGAATGGAATACTAAGCTTACAGCTCAAAAAGAAAGCGCTCAGATGGCAGTACTATCAGAAAAAATCTAATGTAAGACACTAAAGAAAGTTGAAAATCAAAAGCCTTCGGAAGGAAATTACAGGGGAAAACTGTCATTGTTGAAGATGGCAGCTGTACCAGAAAATTACTTTGACTGCAAAAACATCGCGAGGGGACTGCTCATCGCGAAAAATAACTTACAACATTGACCGGAGATGTTTTCCTTTCGAAGATCAAACAGCGACTGAAATTATTGTTTGGACCTCAGCCTCCAGCCCCGGCTCATGCGCTGCTTCGTTCCGCTTTTGGCCGTTCGCTTTAATGCAGAATTAATTGGTGGAGTATATATTGGCGCTGCACCACCTCATGCCGCTGCTCAGTCCACACCCACCTTTACTCAAATCAGTCCACTGTCAATCTAACTCCCATGTGCGACTTATTTCATGTGTTAAAAATTCATCCAAAACTGGAGAATTCTCTATCTCTGATAAAGTCTTCTTCACCATATTCCAGAAAAATAAAATATTGGATAATGCCCTAGAGGGCAATCCAGTGCAACCTTCATCACAGTAAGGCTAATACTGCACCGACATATTACTGAGGAAATATATACTTAGCACTCATCCAGGATTAATGGAGGAAGGATAGATTTATTCAATGGTTCATGTGATAATATCTGCCTTCTAAGGTGTTTCTGTTCTACAGACATAACCAAGGTGAAAATCATCTTGATACTACCAAATCAGTCTATAGGATACATAAAAATAACCTCGAAAAAGCCAATCCATCCAACTAGGTCCATTAGAGATCCGGAAGAAAAATTGACTTTTTGCAGTAAGGACACATTGAAGGTGCTACTAAAAAACACACTTTTCAGGAAGCATAGTAATGAAGGAAACTTGCAACCATTATAACAAAATAACCTTCATAAAAACATACCAAAATAGACAAAGTAACAATAAGGCTAGGAAATATAAACATAGAATTCTCAGAGGAGAAGAAATATATTGGAGTAATTCTGGATAAAAGGCTTACTTGAAGCAAACATGAAAATTACACTATAATGTGCTTATGAACTGTAAGCATTTATTATGCAAGAATTAGAGACTCTGTCCAGCAATGACTCACAATATGATGCCGAAGTGTGATGGAGAAGAACTGTTCTGAAGATTACTAGGTGTAAAATAACAAGACTGCAAAGATTGGCCTCTCTATGCATCACACGGTGCCTTCAGAAGCACACCTTCAGAGTAGCTATAAAAGTTCTGTTAGGAATGGTTCTGCAGCAGGACCTCAGCATTATCGTTGAAGCAAGCTCAGAGGCATACAGAAGGGAGTATTCTGGGTTGTGGAGTGATAGTCATTCGAATAAAGGATACAGTTCCATTCGGAAACACAAATCATACAATTATACATTCATTATAAGAAGTGAATACTTATTAAAAGACCTCATAGATCATAACTTTTGATGCCACTATCCAGAAAAATAACAATATTGACAGAAATTGGTTAAATATACATAACAGTAAAGAATACTATACCGGCAGATCTCATACCGACATAGGAATAGGTGCAGGGAATTTAGGATAAAACCAAAGAAGAATGGAACTTAGCTCTGGAAAAGTATGTAACAGTGTTCTAGGCAGAAGTACTGGCAATATTGGAATATGCACAAATGTGCCTTGTGAGAGGATTCTAACAATAAGCACATTATCTTTAGGACAGATAGCCAGGCTGCTACAAAGTCTGTCATGGAACGCCTGTAACTAGTTAAAAACAGGCACTTGTAAATGTAAGATTATAACTTGAACATCTGCTGAATAGAGCATTAGTATATGCTTGAACCTATGTTAAAGGTTACAGCTGTAGTGAGTTAAATGCCATGTTAGTTGACTAAGTTACATTTATGTAAATAACTTTTATCTAGTGAACTTTGATCGTCATATCAAAACACTGAAACTATAACCGATTCACTACATAATGCTTTTTTAAAATTATTTATGAATAACAAAAGATTTTAATACACAGGTATTAATGCCCGAGGCATACTTTTCAACAATATTTCAGCTGTCTATACTCGCGGCCACGAAATTAGGCGGGTGATAGAAATGGCGGTGTTGCCACTTCGTGCTGTAGTTATTTATTCAAATACACCTGTCAAGTAAAGATTTTTGAAGCGCAAGGTAGTGTGCTTTCTCTCGAGCTTGTGAATCTGTCTACAGAGCATAGTGAAATAAAATTATACCACTGCCTTCAGAAAATGCTACTGATTCCAATGGTATGACTTTTTTATTTTTATAACGGCAGCAAATAATTAACAAAAATAAAAAACCTAAATTGTAATTTAATTCAAAACCGCCATGTATTGATTTTTTTGTCTTTTTGGTCAGGAAGATTTCGTCTGCGGTAAAGTTGTAGAAAATCGTATGAATAAAATTTTTTGTTCGAAACTTTTTTTATGAGATTCTTAGTTTAGTTGTAAAATGCATAACTGTATGAAACAAAAACAAAGAAACGCGGGCGCTCGGCGAGAACCGTAGCTCGTAACCCTTGTTTAATGTTGTTAGTTGCTATTTTATATTCAAGAGTAAAAAAGGAAATAATTTAAATGTTTATAGACAACATTTCCTTTACATAGTATATGATGATGATACCATTCTTTTTTTCGTTTAAGCCATAATTCCAGTTATTTTTTTCTTATCTTAATAAAGTTCCAACAACGTTTTTTAGACTTTTTAGTTAATTCCTGAAGCGAACTAACTCGTACTGTGTGTGAATAAGAAATGTAGGCTAAATTTTAATTAAAAAAAAGTAATTAAAAATTGTATTTTCGTAACATAGTATTTTTAAGCCTTTATTCATTTTGTTGTTCATTTAACACCCCACAGGAAACATGTGCAAGATTGAAGACACCACGGTCGTGAACAACTTTACTTCCCATAATTTTCCTATACCTCGTTTTTACAATGTATTTACAGTATTCTATATTTACATATAATTTACAAAATTTATAAGCGATTCTGTATGTATGCAAAAATCTAAATATGTGTATGTATGTTTTTAGACCTATCTATATAAAAATTTAGAGAAGTCACTTATTTTTTGTTCAAGACAGTTTTTAAGTTATTCTACTTTTAGTTTATTTTATTTTATGCCAGTGGTATTTTTTCTCTATTTAGAGTACATTTTAAACTTTTTCTTTTGTAGGAATGCCCAATATAGGTTTTGCCTAATGGATTCCTATTTATCGCTAAAATATTAAATATCTAACATAATTTTAAATTTATTTGGTACTAATTTTGTGAACATATTGTAAATTATTATTCTCATACAGTTAAAAAATGTTGTTTTCTTTTTAAACATACAAATCATTTTGTCAAAAATATACATAAATTTTAAACGTTAACGGTAATTAAGACGTTACAATAACTGTAAAGTTATAAGCAACTTGATAGTTAAAAAACGAAGTCAGTTAATAGCATTTACAATAACTAATAACAGTCTGTGCCAGTCGATAACACTTTTATAGGAAAACAATTTCATTGCTTATCCCTACCGAGTAGCCAGGCAGAAAGGCAAGGTTAATGTTGCCAATTGCCAATTCGTGCGTGTAGGCGAATCTCGACCTTCCGTCGCTAGGCTAGTTACATATCCAGCAACACCGCAATTTCTATCACCCGCCTAATTTCGTGGCCGCGAGTATAGTCATAGTAATTGCAAAGAGTGATTATATCTTCACAAGTTTCTCTGTTGACACATGCCAAAACATTACCCATGCCTTCAGTAAAACATTACCTTACAAATGCCAATGCCTTAAATTTTGTTTATAAAACCCCATTTACAAACCAGCTGAAGCATCAGAATTTTACTACATCAAACTATCTTTTCCAGTAATTTACTGTATATTTAAAACATTCTTCATTGTTTCTAACTATAAATAATTATACTTTTTAGTATTTAATCATTTAGTCTACAAATAGTAGTCAAAGCCATCGATATCATTCATCAGAATGGGCTATTCAATATATTTACATATATATTAAGCATTTATAATTATGTTAATTAAAGTGATAAGACAAATAAATTTGTCAACAAGAAAATCTGTTTATCACTACAATAATACTGTACAACTACAAAGCCATATATATATATATTATGTATATACTATATACACTATTTACTTAAATATCACTCAAATAAAAACTTATTTAAAATGGCAGTAATATGGTGGAAGTGTGTTTGGCCTGAACTGTTTAAGTGTGTACATGAGAGAAGTCAACATGTTTACACAATTATTGTTTACAAATAATTGCATTTTAAATAAAATACAATTTTACCATGTTTAATAAAACCTATGCCAAACTTATTTCAATAAAATTGTGTAACTCAGGAAATTCAAATAGAAATTTTACAATAAATATTTTATCGAGTCATTAATTAAAACTGTATTAGTGTTTCACTATAAATTTAGTAGAGAAAAATAAATTTAAAATTACTACAGATATTTGAACACAAACTATTTACCTTGAAAGAGTATTCACTGAAAAAGTTATTTTAGTTCGGGTTTTACAACATTACAAAGTGGGTAAATATTAAATTGCAAGATTTGTTTACAAAGTTACAAATCAAGCTAATATGAACATGTTACATTTACATATTATCTATAAGGAACTAAAATGGAATACTGTGTTTTATTTATGAAATAGTTAAGTAACCTACTAAATTCAGAACTAAAGAAAACATACAAATATTTTGTTGAAAGTTTGGCATAGATCCTTATTAATATCATGGAGTACAACCAAAACTATCTTACTTTTACATTAAATTTAAATACATGATGGTGAATAATATACACAACACAAAGTTACTTTGAGTAAACGAATAGGTTGTCAGAAAAAGGAAAGGAATGAGAAATACATTTAACATACAGGCAATAAATAATGGAATATATAAAATGAAAATAAAACATATTCCATATAATATTTGTTGTTTAATGTAAAAGCGTTGTGGTGTGGACAAGATTTAGAGTAGCAAATTTATTACTTTAAATCTGAATTTTATAGAAAGAAAGAACAGTGCTTTCAAATAACATAAAATTATCAGCTTATGTAAACTTATTCTTTATTAATACATTGTTGTTCATTATGTTCAAAGTCAAAGGCCTAAGTACTAATGTATGGGATATAAGTCTAGTAAAAACAATCATAAGAGTCTTGATAATTTGAGTAGGATGAAACCAAGAGGGTTGTTACGTTCAAGGCGATATATAGGAAATAGTAGATTAGATAAACATTATCATTAAGTCAAAAGTAGGAATAAAAAGTAATATGTATGCTTTTCCACATGCAATTTGAGCAATAAGAAGCTACAAAAGCAAAACTCAATAAGATCCGCTGACTGACAAAAGTCACAACTGTTGCAAATTGACTCAGAAATTTCAAATTATCTGTGTATTTTATGCCTTCTTGAAACTTAACATAAACCTACTTCTAGAAGCAAAAATAATATTGCTCACTATTGACGTTGAAGCAAATTACTTTGGCAACAATTAAACAGAGATATTCACCGAACAACTAGTTTCATGTATATACAGATGAATTACTAGTGAGCCATAAAAGAGGGGGTGGCTCACTTTTCTTACATTGAACTTTGATGAGAGAGGACAGTGTTAGTTTTGATGCAGAAATCAAGGCAACAGCCGTTGCCTTTATGGTAGATTAAAGTCAGCAATCCAAGCTTCATCATCCAATAGTAGACTAAACGGTGGATAATGTAAAAAGGTTTCTGCAAGAACTGGAAAACTTATAACTTCCAGTGTTCTTTTCCATGTTGGAATACTAGAAAATGAGATTGCAGATCAACTAGTGAAAAAGGAGAGTTCCAGACAACTAGAAGGAAAACAGCATTTAGTGGAAAAGAAGAAAGAAGCCATTTAAGGTGTGTTGTTTGTACCAAAAGAGGACCCAGGAAAGAAACTGTGCATAATTGCAAGACCCGCTCGTCCAAACCTGCCCTCCATCCAGATGGGTGTTTTGAAAAATACCAAACCTTGCTAAATTATTCGATAAGAGTTCATTCATTTTAGTAAAATGTCTACACATATAATAGACACTGACATTATTGTTTGTAATTATTTCACACATAAATCTTATGTTTTACCTTTGATTGGATATTGTTAAATTTAAGTTCAGCCATTTTTTTAGTGTAATATTAAACAAATCTTAAAAAAAACATAATTTTGAATTCTTTTTACCTTTTACAAATTTATTTAGTAAAAAATCTTATTTAAAGATTTAAAAAAAATATTTTATACAAAATAAACATTAGCTCAAATCTACTATATCAGGATTAGCGTGGGAAGGGTTAAATAGAAAATAACACGTGAGTTCTACCAAAAGAAGAAGAAAAAAAAACATTTCCAAATGTAAATCATGATATGTCATTGAACAAACTTGAGAGGAGAACAGGTCTAAGCCGAGAATAGAGGTACTAGCCATTTCCGTGGATCATAACTGCTTGGAAATCCTACAATATGATGGACTAGAGCTTGAACATTGTCGTAAGAAACAAACAATATTATCATTAATATTTAGCTATACTATGAATAATTCTTAGGATGGACAGAATGGATTAGATTGTTTAGGAACTGGATATATATTTAATATTTTTTTTTTAAAACAGTTTAAAATAAGAACCAGAAAAAGTTATTAAATGAGAAACTTTTGGCAAAATTACCTTGTAAATAAAACTTCAAAGTGAAAAAAAAACAAAAACAATAAAAGTTTATGGGCGTTCTCTATAAATATATTATATATATTTTAACAGAAGTAATGTAATATAGTTTGAAATGAATTACTTAGTAAAAGAATACTTTTCTGGAACTGAAAAAAGTATTATTGTTAAAAATAACATGAACATTAAAGTATTGCAGTCTGTTAAAATTGCCTACTACTCATAATCAATATAAATATATATATATATTCTTATTAAATAAACAAAAGAGCACTGTGGCGACAAAATCACACTGATTTGAATAAAAACACCGAATCTCAAAACAAGGAACAAACACAATAACTAAACAACTAAATTGTAAGTTATGTTTAATAAGTTACCCTTAAACATAACGTATTAAACATAACTTGCAATTTATTTGTTTAGTTATTGTTTTTGTTCCTTGTTTTGTGGTTCGGGGTTTTTATTCAAATCAGTGTGATATATTCATATATCAATCAATATTAATATTTTAAAAGGTTTAATTTCCTCATCTCTCATGACTTTCTTATTTTATTCTTTTTAAATAGGACATTTTTAATAAAACTTAGAAAGTGGTTCTTTTTTTACAACTTCTAAATTTAAGCATGACATTATGTAAGTTTAAATATTATGTTTATGATCTAGAGTAATCTGATATGCGCTTTTAAATAACTATTAGTTATTAAGACTTACCACCAGCAATCCTTTTGAAGTTTGTCCTTTAATTTAAAATACCACATTTATATAAACTACACGTGTTTCGGACCTTATCGTCCATCGTCGGGTGATCAAAAACACTTAATTAAAAACATTCAACATAAAATGACAGTCGTCCACATAACTAATAAACATAAATGTTCACAACAATATCTTACACGCCGACATATTGATGTGAACGTTGAAATTGCATTATGAATTTATATAAAACAACTACTTCTCAAGAATTCAAAACATATTACAAAAATCAAAAGTGAATATACAGACATGTAATAGCAGCAACTAAATCATATGAAGTAAACAAACAAATTTGTCAATCGGATGATGTTAGTAAAACTTATTGGAAAATTATTAATGATGTTCATAAACAGGATGTTAATTCTGGCAATGTGACGTTGGAGGTTGATGGAGTTAGTTATTCTGTACCATCATTTTGTTGCAGATTTGTTTAATTGGGAAGACTCATTGTATAAGGTTTCAAAATAGAAGTAAATGTGCGGTAACAGCAAGTGATTTTCATATTGGCATAGGAAATCACAAAATTGATCTAACTATGACAGTGAACTTAATATAAAGCTCAGCAAGCAATGTTATTTGTTAAGAACTATATGTAATATTGTTAGCCGGGAAGTTATAAAGATGGTATATTTTGCTTGCTTTCATTTCCTGTTAAATTATGGTGTTGTTTTGTGGGGGAGTGCTCCAGCAGTGGAATATGTGTTTAAATGCAAAAAAAGCAATTCGGGTAATTTGTTGTGTACCTTGTAGAACATCCTGTCGGCCATTGTTTAGAAAACTTAATATTCTTCCATTTCCATATATATATATATATGAATGTATATTGTTTGTAAAAAAAAATGAAAGTAATTTTTAAAAAATCTGATATACATGGGCATGATACCAGAGCTAAAAATAGTCTCCGACCTGAATTCTATGCCAAATGCAAGACAAAAAAAGGTGTTGATTCTGTAGGATTTAAATTTTTTAACAAATTACCTTTAGGAATTAAAACAGAGCGTGATCCTGTTAGGTTTAAGCTTAAACTAAAATAATTTTTTCTTAGGCAGAATTATTACTCAATTTGTGAGTATTTGGAAAACATGTGCCCCTGATTAAAAGGGAAAATCTTCTTGATTTATTTAGTTACTTAATCTATATTAATAATGTCTGATATTGTTGAATTATTCTGTTTATTGGTTTATTGTATTATTTATTTGTTGTAAGTTTTAATGTGTAAAGTACTAGCCCTAAAATGTTTTGTGTTGTTCTCTGCTGCAGGCTATATGTGATTTTCACTGCAATTTGTATTTGATTGTTCTGACTTAGTTTTAGTTTAAATAATTCATAAAATGACTGAAGGCCATACAAATGTATTTTGTTTTGCGATCAGTAAATAAATAAAATGAAATACTTTCTTCACTCAAAATTTATTTTAAGGTAAGAATTGTAAACAATACTCATTCCGAAATAGAGATTTGGAGTCGTCAATGTTTCTTTTGCCTGTGCATGAAGAGGATGTTTCCAGAACTATTAGGAAATAAAAAAATAAAAAATCCACTGATATTGATGAAGTTTCTGTGTGGCTTATCAAACAGTGTTCTGAAGAATTTATAAAACCTCTTCAGGTTTTAATAAATTCTTCATTCTCCAAAGGTAAATTCATCTAGATTAATATCTGCTAAGGTCCTTCCTTTATTTAATAAGGGAGAAAGAAATTATATTAATAATTAAAGAACCATGTCTATGCTCCCAGCATTTAGTTTTTGAAAAACTGTTTTAATGCAGCTTTTTAATTTAGATAAATTTAATATCCTTTGTTGTAGCCAAAAAGGCTTTCAAAAAGGAAAGTCCACAATCGATGTAGTAGTCAAGTTAATGGACTTCTTATTGGAAGGTCTTGATTAAAAAAGGGACGTTATGAACATTTTCCTGGACCTTTCTAAAGCTTTTGATTGTGTTGATTTCAATTTGTTATACAAGAAAAGCGAAAATATCGGTATTAGAGGGATTCCATTACTATGGATAAACTCGCACCTTTCCAATAGAACACAGCATGTTAATGTTGTAGGAAGGCTGTTTAAAGAAACTGAGCTGAGACAAAGGTCCTGCAAGAATCGGTTTTCGACCCAGTGTTATTTTTATTCTATATTAATTATTTGTCTTCATCAGTATAATTATGCGGACAGGATAATTCAATTTGCTGATGATACAACACTAAGTTTTCAAGCAGGTTCTGTTCAACAATTTTTCATCGTACCAACGCAATAAACGATTGTTTACAGTACTATCAGCTGTGATTGAAACCAATCGATTCCCGATAGGCCGGGTAAAACTGTAAAAAGGACTAGGCCGGGGAAGAAGGTTCCAAGATTTGTCACCACAAGCGCTGCAATTCTACTTACAGTATTCCATTATTAAATTTTTAAACAGCTGACTGTTTCTAGCAACATAAACAAATGAAACAATAACAAATTTTTGATGTTGTTAGTTTATTAGCCTATAGACTATTGTAAAAGTGTAAATGTACTTAATAATGGCTGATTCAAATATTAATATTCCTGAATCAATATTGAAAATGGAACCAAAAATGTACCATCAACATTTCTTTCAATTTGTAAAATTACCTACTACTCTTAACCTAATAAATATTTTATTATTTAAACAAGTTATTCTTGTTTGTACTTAATAGCTGGAAACAGTTAAAATATATCAACAAATAACAAGTTAATAGGTACAAGTTTATTTTTAGCCACCCTGTATACTTAATAAAAGGTGGTATGATGAAAAGTACTGCAAACTCGTCCGAAAGTGCTATACCGGTATCGGCCACTTTCCGGACTTGTGACGAAATATACTATAACAATCAGTCCATGTAAGACCAAGTACATACACTTCAGTAGAAAGCATATCTCAAATCAGACACTAAAGGCCGGTTTTCACTACGCGGACAAGGCACATACAGGTTTCGGACAGTGTCGTTTGAATTGAATCGGTGAATGATGATTTTACATAAGAAACAATGAGAAAGTCAGATGTCGGTTTTCACTTGTAGTGCAGGTTTCGTACAGTGTCATATGCATCAGTCGAGGGAGCGATTCAAATGACACTGTACGAAACATGTATGTGCCTTGTCCGCGTAGTGAAAACGAGACACATGCTAGAAACATATAGTATACGGGCCGCAATAGGTTGTCTTTGAAGTATTCGGCCATTTTCGGATCTGTTCGTTCGCCTCCGAGCCTATTGCCTCCTTCACTCAGTCAGGAAGTCAGCCCGGACTATTTCATTAGGATAGTGTGTTGTCTAGTTAAGAAGTAATTTTCAATAGTATTTTAACTGGCACTTTCTCTATATTTAAAAATGGACGAAGAATTACTAATTGAAGTATTTAGAAAGAGGGAGTGCTTGTACAATCTACAGCATTCCGATTACGACAATGTAAAGGAAAAGAAAATATATTATTTTAGTTGTGACACAGGATGGTGACTTATTTTTTGTAATGTTATAATCTGTTGTATTTTAGTCTACAACATAATTAATAAAAAATATCAATATCTATGTTAACAGCTATTCAAGATGATTTTATATTAAAAAAATCTAACAAAATATTTAAAACTTCTATTTAGAAGAGCCTCTACGCGTAGTGAAAACTGAGGCGACACTGTATGTTACTTGCCCTGTAAGTGCCTTGTCCGCGTAGTGAAAACCGGCCTTAAGTGTCATGCTAGATGATAGTATACTTGAAGAAGTGCAATCAATACAATTTTTGAGTCTTCTGGTTAATGACAAGTTGAACTGGAATTACCACATTAGCAGCATTAATGCCAAAATTAGCTTAGGTATATTTGTACTGAGAAATTTGTAGCTGTACTGTGGTACATTAATACTTTTAACAGCCTATTATGGGCTAGTGTATCATTATTTGAACTATGGAATTCTTCTTTTGGGAAACTCATCAGTTGCAAAAAAAGAGCCATAAGGCTTATTGCTAGGCTAAACAAAAGATAAAGTTGTAAAAACTATGTCAAGAAATTCGGAGTACTTACACTTCCATGTATTTACATACTTGAAGTGTTGCTTTTTTTTAACTACAGCTTGTGAGTATTGTGCCAGGCAGCACAGGTTCAATTTAAACAGTAAACTTCCCTCACAAGGTGGTGCAAAGTTCACAAATAAGCTTCTTAAAAGCAATCAAAATTCACCAAACTACAGGATTTTAAAAATCAGTCTTGGACAATTTCTATTGTCTGGATCCTTTTACTCGGTGAATGAGTTTGTGCATCGTGATACTATTTTGTGATCTCTCTTTTTTGCAATGTGCTTTATCTTGTTAAATTATTATCTTATGAACTTATTCTTACAGATTTTTAATTTTGTGTATTTATGTTAATTATTGTATATTTTTCTTTATTTTTTAAACTGCTTGTTGTTTAATAATTGTGATCATTGTTCAAATGTGTTGTAATATGGCTTGTTGTATACAAATTAAAAAACCCCATATCCAATAAATAAATGTTTTTAATTAAGTGTTTTTGATCACCCGACAATGAATGATAAGGTCCAAAACAGGTGTAGCGTATATTATGTGATATTTTAAATTGACAGACAAACTTCAAAAGAATTGCTGAACCGTCTGAATAACTAACAGAGTTTAAATAGGTACCATAAGTTATATTGGACTAGATTGACTAAAAGAAGTACAAGAAATGCTCTAGAGATGCAGCGATTAAGAGTTTACTAAAGTAATTTCTTTATAATGTTTTAATACAATTTTAACAATTATTCATGCTTGTTATAGCTGTAATCGGAAAACATTGTAAAAGTTCAATTAAGGTTGGTTTTAAGGAACCTGGAGTTTCTGAGTAACTATCTAAAACATTTTATTATAATCGGTAAACTTGCCTTCATATAAATTAACCCTTAACAAATTGTTTTGAGCCCCTTGTTTTGATAACCTGTTTCTATAATATATCTTGTTAATTTCTTAGGAATCCTAATTTTGTTAAACAAATTATTAAATGGAGCTAATCTTTCAAACCCTTATTGTCTCATTTTTAATATAGACATTTTCCCAAAAGAGTAAATAATATTTTGATGGTATATCATGGCAGTTCTTATATAACACCCAAAAAATATCAGGTTAACAATATAAAATACTTAAAAATGTATTCTTTTTTAAAACTAAAGGCAATACTTTGAACAAATTATATGTTTTAAAACGTATGTGTTATATAAAAATAAATATTTGACGGCAGTGAAATAAAATAGTTTATAAGTAAATAAACATTAAATGTTACTTCTTAAAATGCATAAATACAAACTGGAATAACTTATTTTTTTTATAAATATAAAAAATAAATATGTTGACATTCTCAAATGTAAGCGAGGTATCGGTACACTACTTACAGGCCACAACGAATGGAACAACTGACAAACCTCTGACTAGCACTAATCATCTAGGTCCTATATGAATTAAACTTTTTCTACGGTGAGATTTATGTTCACGCTGGATTTGGTATTCTTTCCGCCTAGCAGACGGCCTCAATTCTAGGATATGATTGATTTTTTTTACAATGTCATTTGCTGTTGAATGCGTTGCTTCAAAGTCATGATGCTTGAATGATGGTGCAGTTGCACTACTGTCCAGGCTAGTCGATAAAGTAGGATGATCATATACTAACCTAAACATTATCAAACCAGATTAAAATTTGTTTTAAGACATGCACGTATTTAAAAATGTATATATTTAATACAAATATTAATTAAATATACACCACATTTTTTTTAAAACATGTTATTTCCTTCCTGGTAACATGTGATATCAGCAAAGTCTAAAGACAAAATCTCCCCTACTAGTGTTGTAAGTTAAACTGCTAGAGTCTATGTACTGATTGGTGACATACTTATTTAGAAGTTTGGCATGACACAGTAATTACAGTTGGAATCTCCATCGTAGTCTAACTAGCATAAAGAAAAAAATCAACAACAAATTCTGTTAACAAAAGTGAAATTCTTATGGACTATAATGAGATGCTGTCCTGGGATCCTTTTATTTTTAGGTTAATTAGAAAGCAACAGCCTAGTCTACTATTATGTTCTTCATAGACAATGGGTGAAGTGAATAAAAGCTAGAACTTGCTAAGTCTAAGGTTTTTTCAAGCAAATGCTAAGACGTAAATGATTAAAATTAGTTAGACTTGTCTAGGCCTAGATCGAACTGGGTTTTCCGGAAGGCCAGCAAATGCTGAGAAACGAAGTGAATAATAAAAAGAGGCTTCTAGCTTCAGAGGTTAGAACTATCTTAGGAAATTCCTAGCCTGGTCCAAGGCATGCTAGCTTTTTAGTCAGTCGTTGTTTGTCCTTCGACATGGCGGCATTTATGCAGGTGCGTCAACGTAAGACCTACCACGAACGAAGGGATGTGTCCCCTCGTAATTGTAAACAATTATTAAGATTTCAAAGTGAAAATGTTGATGTTTTAGCCGCAGAATTTTTAGGTGAAATGGACACGCGAGGTGGCGGTCTGTCGTCAAGAAAGAAAATGGAAGTATTCTTGTGTTTTGTTGGTGATCCTGGTTTTCAGTCAGGGATTGACGAGGATGCTGGAGTTCACAAGACTACAGCGTGCAAAACTGTGAAAAAAGTGGTAAATCGTTTTCCAACAACAATTAATGAAATAAATGAAGTTAAAATTGTTTGGCAACGACGTTTTCGTATGTCAACTGTGATAGGAGCTCTGGATTGCACACACATACAAATTAAAAAAACACCCCTCCATGGCTTGAATATGTCAATAGAAAAGGGTTTACCAGCATAAATGTTCAAGCTACAGTTGATGGAAATGAAAAGTTTACAAGCGTGTGTGCAGAATGGCCAGGGAGTGTTCACGATGCTAGGATTTGGCGTGGGAGTGAAATTAGGAGCTTGATGTCACATTTTGATGAAAATGCTTGTCTACTTGGTAATCACATTATGGGATTTTACAGTGGTTGATTACACCATTTAAACCTCCAAACAATGCTGCAGAAAGAAACTTCAATTTTAATCACGCTAAGGAAAGAGTAATCGTCGAAAGATGTTTTGGTCAACTAAAAAGAAGATTTCCAATTTTTGCGAACTGTGTCCGTGTGTCTTTGGAAAAAATACCAAAAATTGTTGTCTGTTGTGCTGTTCTCCTCAACATTGGAGAACCACAACATGTCCCTAGACAGTTCTAACCTTAGCTCGAGGTACCCCTAGCATTTGCTTAATTTTTCCCGGACATATCTAACTTTGCTTTAGCTTGTTCTACCTCAAGCTAGAATTCGTTTATTCACTCCTTTTTTTTAGAGATTGCTAGATCTAAGGAGTAGTTCCTAACCCCTAGAAACTTTGTTTTATTCACTTTACCCAATAGTCTACACTTTGCACTAATTTTATGAAATACCATATTGTTAAAACTTGATTTAAAAACATCGGCAAAAGTCCACAGAAGAAAACAACTCCATAAATAAAGTAATGTGCGTGAATTTTATCAGCGATAAAAATAACCATCTCTATATTACAAATTATAATTTTGTGAAATACTGGTATTAAAATGTATGAAGTACCAGAGTTAAAATATAATTCTGTCAAAGAAAATGATGATCAATTATAATTAGCATTAATTTTATTAGATGGATAAAAAACAAAGGCAAAAGAAAACACCTGATTACGATTTGCACTATGAAATACTAACGCTAAAACATGATCTTAAACGCAACAGCAATATTCTGCTAAAGAAAATAACGCTCTAATATAATTTGTGCTTATTTTATCAAATATCGCCATTAAATCATAATTTCAAACGCAACAGCAAAATCCTCATCCACAAACAAAATTTGACCCAACTATCATTTGAGAAAATTTTAATAAATGTATAATAATGTATTATAATTTGAATCATATACGCGAAAGAAAAAACATAATTCGATTTGTCAGGGTATTCTTACACCTTTGCTATGGACAGGACTAAAACAACCACAGTAGCTGTAAAAATTACCTCAGAAACCCATTCAGTCAGAAAATGTCGGAACTCTGGGGATTTTGAATCTCAAAATATTCACAGGATTTGAGTTATGGTTACTTCAGAGTAAAATTTCATGACTCCAATTAATCCTAATCCTTTTTTGAAGAATAGAAACTCTGAGAAACTTATTTTAAAAACTGAACCATAAGCCAAACTTGTATGTGCGCAAGATATTTTTGTGGTTCTAATTGTTGAGAGGTAGACATAGAAATTTCACCACAAAGATTCAAAACAAAACAATATGCGTCTTTGTTTTAGATAACAAATTTAATACAATTAGTGAATATTAAATTTTCTACACTCTTGAAAGGTAACCAACTTTTAGGAGAACAAAAATGTATAATTTAAATTTATAAAAATATAATATATATTTTTCATGACTGCTTTATTTTATGCTGAAAGATTAATGCAGATGGGGAGGGAACACTACACACTGATGTCAAATGCTAACAAACCACAAGTTTTTTGTTGGCTCAGGCAAACTCTCGGGGAGCTACACATCACCTAGTTCAAAAATCGTCTAGCAGGCCCAAATAATGATTGAACTTTCGTGTTTAAAAATTTTATGTAAGAAATTAATTATGTACTTATTTAGGGGTGTGCAAGATTTACTTTTTTAATTCGAGACGAGAATGGGATGATATTTAATACAAATTATCAAGATCGAGAAAAAGACAAGAGCTGAGGTTTATTTACAAACGAAAAACAAGAATTATTAAACACAATTTATCGAGATTGAGAAAAAGAGAGTAGCATTTTAGGAACAAGAATGAACCTAAATTTGAATTTTGAGATGAGAGTGAGAAATATCAAATACCTTTTCACATCAATGAGAAAAATATAATGTATATGCTTATAGGGAGTAATTATTAATAAATTAAATTTCTATCGATTTACTATTATTGCTACTTAATTTATCAAAGCTATTACAAATATAATATTTCTCTTAGACATGTGCTTTAAAAATTGACTATTATTTAAATATTTAATAAACCTTTACACATATTTATTTGTATATAATTATATTTATGTTTAGTTAACCCTAGAGTAGTCATGCTTTTTGCAACACCATTGGTGTCATAGGTCTGTGAGACCGATTTACATGTTTTTTAAAAATAATTCTGTAAATATCACCAAACTTTAATAAAATGACATATATCGTAAATATTGTTCTTCTCCTACATTTTCGGATAGGCTATATGACGCAGATATTCTAAGTTATTTCTCTTCAGTGTCAAGGTAATTTAAGTATGATATTGTGATATCCTAATCTTTTCCCAGTTGAGTTGTTTGGAAAACTTCTGCTTATCTTCTTTTCAATCTAACGTAATATTTTAACTTTTATAAAAAGTCTAAAAATATAACTTGAGATTTTAAAAACGTATCTAGAAATTTATGGCTGTATCAAGAAAAGTACAACCAAGAAATTAATTTTAATCTTTGACAACGAGATTGAGACTATATTGAGCTATTTCTTGTTACTGCTCGAAAGTTTTGAGATCTTGCACACCTCTATATTTATTAGAAGATCAATTTTTCAGACGTAAACTTTTTTTTATAAACGAAAGGACATACATTTTTTAATGTTGAACTATGATCAGGTAGTATAACAATATTAGTATTGAAATGGCTACCGTATTCAAAAAGTATGTTTTCTACTTTAACTTTCAAATACAAACTTGTATGTTTAACATGAAACTTTATTAAAATTTTTATTTAACATGTATATGTTTTATGATACTAATACTACAAATTTAACTGTTCTGTACAAAAAGTCAAAAAAGTGTCCTTTGTCAACAGGAAACTTAATTGAAGCAGCATAAAACTGCCAGGTTGCCGTTGACTTCAACAGATCAATAATATGTTCATAATGACTTGAAGACAATGCTATGCCGAGCGAGACATACATTTTTATCAAAACACTTAAAGACATTTTTATTGTTCAACTTGCCTAAAACTTTGCCCATTTATTGTTTTTTTCTGTCACTAAAGACATATTAATTATCAATGTTTTAATTAGAAAAATACATTATCAATTTCAAATAATCAGTTATTTTTCAAACATGTTAGTATGTACAATTCTCTCTATTTGGAAAAAATAAAGGAAGTCTTCTTCGTAAACATTTATTAATAAAAACTTGCAATTTTTCTGTCAGTGTCTTAGTGACCTTTTTCTGTTTCACAGTTTTGAGAGGATTTCCAGATTGGCCAAAGCAATCTGTAGGCTTGCTGTTCTTTTTGTAAACAATTACAAACATCATTTTGTGTTCCTTTATTTTTGTGATGGTTAACATCTTCTACTTGAATTATGTTAACCATCACATGTTCCTTGGAAATTTTGGCTTAGAAGGCACACAGTGACTCTGTAAACCAGAACGCTTAAGTAGAAAGTTGTAGTTTAGCAAGTTCTCTGGTCTACATTATTACATACACAAGAGTATGTAGTTAAGTTCAATAATGAAGAAGAATGCCATGAGCACACATCCTTGTTGCAACCCCGAACTTCACTCAATGTTTCAAACTTGCTTTTGTCTGCAGAACATTGCTTTAAGTCTCTATATAACCTTCATGAAACAAATACTATTAAAGGCATATTCAAAATCAACAAAATTTAGATATAAGAGTGCTATAAGAAGATGCTCTAATAATTTAAAGACAATGATAAACATAAAATAGAAGCGAGAAATAGTTTAAAGGATAAAATTATTTACAACAGTAAAATTATATTATTTGTTCTTTTAAACAATTTAACCTGAGAAAAACTCAAAATAGCATACAATATTTTGACTCAAAAATCCAATCAAGATGTGTTCAATACACAAGAAGATATTCTATTAAACGTACCTAAAAGTGGCTCTGTTATTGGACTTAGTATCGGTGAGATCACATGCAACCACATTGTCCATATCATATGTTGATGCTTTCTGTCTCACCCAGAATTTGGCGCTAACTCTTTGTTGCACAACAGGATCTATTTCCACTTTTTCTCCTGAAATTCCTATAAAACAATAAGATAATTTTATGATTTTAAAACTGACTAATTATCTTATTAGTAATATTTTTTAAAGGGATATTAATAAAGATAGTAGAGGATGTTTTATCGCCATTAACTGTACACTGAATAATATAATTTTTAATTTAATCAAAAATATATATTGCTTAGTAATGTTACATATCTTATAGCTTAGCTGATTTTTTTTAAATGATCTAATTTTTTCGATCTGTTCAGTTTTATTTTTCTATGGGATCTTTTTTATAAAGTATGACTTTTTAAATAAATAATAATAAAGATATAATTTGAAATGATAAGTAAAATAAAAGTTAAAAATTGGATATAATAAACTTGGTAATTGGAACAATATAAATTTATACAAGACTGGTTTAAACATGCATAATATTTAACGAAAAAGTACTAATAAATATATGTTGAAGAAAATTGGAAATAACAAATATTAGTTATAATAAATGTGTACATATAGTACAGACAGTGATAATATACCAAAAGTCAAAGATGACTCCGTGACGGAGCAATGTAAAAAATTCAAGAAACAAAATTGTTCGAGAAGAGTAAGAGTTTTTGAAAGGAGAATGTACAAGAACAGTCAATTCTAAGCTGAATGAAGTGGGTAGATACGTATTGCGGTAGCTCACATTTTGTTGTTGTTATAAAGTCGATAAAACTAATAAGTCAATATCAAAGCATTATTGAAAATAACACAATCGTCGTAAAGAATATAGTGGAACTTCCTCGTGGCTAACATTGAATAAAATATTGTGATTTGAGCTGAAGGACACAGACAGAGTTATGTGCAGTAAAAATAATTTATTTTACTTATTGCTCTGGATTGTTTATCATTTGACTTTGTAGTAAAACTTTTTATATTTGTCCCGTTGGTAAATATAAATACAAACCGCTATATTTTTTATTTTATAAAACATTTATATAGACAAAATATTTACAAGTTGTCTTTATTTAAATATAAGTTTTTGCTCAATAATTATTTATTTAGTATAAAAATGCAATATAAATGTCGCATTAAAAGCAAATTTTCAACTGTTATGTCATTTGATAATTTATTGGGGCTCATAAATTACCTTATTTATAGCTTAATTCAAAGATAGTGAATTGTTCTGAACACATGTCTACTAAGTCGTCTGAAAGTCAATATTTTATAACTCTTCATCCAGTTAGTAGCTGTAATTAAAATTTACAATACTGTGAGGTAGTCTAGAGAAAGATTGATAATATTGTTGAACAACAAAAATATAGGCAAAATAGCACAAGACCAAGTTAGTGGGTACCTATATAGGTGACACTGGTTCCTTACTTACAGCAAGAGTGTTACACCTGTTGAAGATACTATTTGGCAGCAAACTATGTTGATGTCTGGTTTGCAGGAAAGAGTCATGTTTATTCCAGTGTATAACTTATAACATGACGTTTAAATGATTGCTTGTACTTTAAATATATGTTCATCCATTTAAAAGGTATATTTAAAATTTGAAATACATTTTTTGGAGCAACCAAAGACCTTCACTGTTTTCTAAAACCTCCAAAGTAGAATGTGTTTTATCTTTCTGCAACGGTTGATGGTAAGACGAAAAACTTTCTGCGAGTGCGGGCGTTTTAGTAATAAGTCATAGAGGTTTTATAGGTGAATAAGTAAGCAATTCACACATGATCAATTCTTTGTGTATAACAAACTAATTAATTATTTAAATTTCTATAAAATACTTTATAAAATTTTAGATATGCCTTAAAACTTCTTTAAACCGTAATTTTACTTTACATTTTCTTTATTTTAAATTATGGCAAGGAGTCATTCAAATTTCCTTGGATTCTCCTTACATCTTTGGACGTTACTGCTTGGGGCATTAATTTATTTTTTGAGACTGGTTTGAAGTTGTTGAAGTACTGAGTCCCATATTTCTGAAAATGGGCAAGTTAAAAAAATTGTCTGCTTCCTTTGTAATTAGCAGCAGGTCCAAAGTCATTATGTAAGCCAACATATCAGTAGTGTCAATCTCTTCATATGAAAAATCGCTGGCAGCAGGGCTTTTAATCATTACATTGGTAATAACAGACCCCCAGTTTTCACAAATAGCTTCTGACACTGGAAGGAGAGTACTTATAAAAAAAATATAGAATAATTATTATGCCCATCATCTGTCTCCATGTTCATTGATGAAGTACTTGCCTCAACTCGCTGATTAGGCCTATATCGATCACAATTTCACCACTTTTTTCTGTCTTCTTTTATTTTGCCTCAGACCCGTACTTAAATAAAAATTTGTTAATATCTTCGCTGGTGGTAGATTTGTTCATAACTGCATCACCCTTATGCTGTCTCAAATAATGAGTTTAAAGATTTTGTAAAATGATTTTTCTTAGCAACTGTGCAAACAACATGTTCTCAATGTTTTCAAGTCACGCTTTTCGCATCAATAGCAATCCTCATCTCGATGGGCTAATCGACTAATTAAACTAGTAGCTTATTCAACTAGTCCCTTATGTAATCGTTAGTCGGTTGATATGGACGGACTAGGTAGTCGATTAACGTTTCATCGTTAAGGACCAATCGTCATTAAGGACCAAGGGTCGGGAAAAGGATTTGTATGGATTACAACTGAAGGTATGACCATTGTCGGCTGCTATGTTTCTCTCAATATAAGTATTGTGTACTATGAAAGGTTCCTAAACGATCTTAAGATCGAGATCAAGAAACACGACTGGAAAAGTCTAATAAAAGTAGGGGACTTTAACGCCAAAGGAGCAAGATGGGGAGCACCGGTGGAGGATGAAAGAGGAAAGATGCTTACTGAATGGCTAGATGAAATTAACCTGTACGTAATGAATAATGGGGATTATCCTACATGGAGAAGAGGAAGCAGTATATCATACATAGATGTAACGTATTGTTCTGAGGAAATGGTAGATAGAATTAAAGATTGGAGAGTAAGCTATAAGACCCTCAGCGACCACGCTTATATTTTCTTCGAAGTGGTAACAACTAGTCAAGAAGTTGTTGTTGCGAATAGGAATTATGGACTGGGAGGCTGGATCGTTAAGACAGAGGATATGGGAGTTTTTGACCAAAAGCTTATAACGTCTTTACAAGGAGAGGGTAGGACTGACATGATAACTGTCCGTAAATTTGACGATACTGTAAGAGCGACATGTGATGTAGCATTCCAGAAGAAACGAAACACACGGATATTCAAAAAAGGAGTGTACTGGTGGACGTCAGAAATATCAGAACTTAGGAAATTGTGCTTAGTGGCAAGAAGGAAAATGGTTAGAGGAAACAAAAGTAAGAATAGGAGCGATATGGAAGAGGAAAAAATTGAGCTCAATAGAAAATACAGGGATGCGAAAGCTACACTCAAGAGGAAAATAAGTCAATCCAAGTTGGAAGCATGGAAACATTTATGTCAAGAGTTGGATAGTGACGTTTGGGGACGTGCCTACAAAATAGTTCGTGGAAAGATTCGTGGAATGAAACCTAATAATCTGGACGACAAAGGGAAAATGAAGGTAGCCCAGGAGCTATTTCCAAGGAGGGAAAAAATCAACTGGAGTTATCCAGAAGTGGAAACGTCGGAAGTAGAACTGTTTTTCGCAGAAGATGTAAAGTTTGCGGGGGAAAAAGTGAGAGAACGCAGAGCACTGGGGCCAGACAAGATACCACCAGAAGTGACAAAAAGGTTAGCAATTCAACATTCGTCGGTAATAGCTGCCCTACTGAACAGACTGCTACGTACAGGGTTTTTTCCGACCAGCTGGAAGGTAGCAAGATTGGTACTAATAGAAAAACCTAAGAAAAATAAGGATGATAAGATAAGTTATAGACCTATATGCATGCTGAATGGAATGGGGAAGATATTTGAAAGGTTACTAGTAGATAAGATAAATGAAGCAATTGAGAGAAACGGAGGCCTGTCTCCAAATCAATTTGGTTTCCGGAAGGCTTTTACAACGGTGAAGGCAATGGAAAAGGTGAACGAGCTCGTCGATGACATCACACGAATTAAAAACTATGCGAGAAGAGATTGTTGTGCCTTAGTCACCATTGACATAAAGAACGCATTCAACAGTGCATCATGGGATAAAATTGTAAATATATTAATAAGGAGGAAGGTGCCGAACTACTTAGTAAGAGTACTTATGAACTATCTTCATGATAGAAGAGTAATAATAAGTGAAGGCAATGAACTGGAAATGAGATGCGGTGTCCCACAGGGGTCTATCCTTGGGCCAACTCTATGGAACATATATTACGATGGTGTGCTACAGTTGGATATGCCTGAAGGAGTGACGACGCTTGGATTTGCTGACGATCTTGCGATTGTAGCCAGAGCGAGAAATGCGTGTGACTTAAGAGAGACCAAAATAAATGAGGCAGCAATAAAAATCTGCGATTGGTTAGAGAAGATGGATTTGGCAATTGCACCAAATGAAACGGAAGTAGTTCTGCTGGTGGCTAAAAGAAGTATAAGAAACTTTACAATACTGATTGGAGGGCAAGAGGTAATGGAAAGCAAAGTAGTGAAATACCTAGGAGTGACGTTTGATAGAGGTGCGAAAATGACGGAGCATGTTAGAGTGGTTTTGGAAAAGACGGTGAGAGTGGTGAAGTCCCTAGAAAGACTGATGACTAACCTTGGGGATCCGAGGAGTAGTAAAAGGAAAGTCTTAGCAGGAGCAGCGATGTCGATAGTACTGTATGCAGCTCCAGTATAGCGGAAAGCGCTTAAATTTAAAAAATACAAAGCCATGTTAGAAGTAATTCAGAGAAGAATGGAAATAAAAACAATAAGTGCCTATAGGACGGTGTCGACTATGGCGGCTTTGGTAAAAGCAGGAATGCCACCGATTGATCTTCTTGTGGAAGAGAGGACTGTTAAAGAAATGGCGCAGAATTTTATACAGAGGAAGGAGCTGAGGAAGATGACCACGGAAAAATGGCAGGCACGATGGTCACTAAACATAGAAGTGGGACAATGAACCAAAAGACTAATCCTAGACGTAGGGAAGTGGTCCGAAAGGAAACATAGAGAGATGGACTATTACACAACTCAGCTGTTCACGGGACATGGCGAATTCGGGGTCTATCTGCACCGTTTCAAAATTCGGGAAGATCCTAGGTGTAAATACTGTGGAGAAGAAGATTCCGTGGAACATACGTTCTTCCACTGCCTACGATGGCAGAGAGATAGGAATGATCTGGGAAAAAAGGTAGGGATAGTACCAGATGTGGCATCCATTGCCAATTTTATGATGGCCAAGAAACACCTGTGGCGAGAAGTTGCAAAAGGGGCAAGATCGGTGTTGAGCCAAAAGGAAGAAGAGAGTAGAATATAGGAGGAAACATACAGATAGTCAGGCGACCATCCTGAAGTAATGCCACAGCAGTCCCAGGATGGCGTCGATGACAGAGCGAGGGTGGTTTAGTGGTTGCGATCTCCACACTATCGAGAGGTGCCAACCCTCGATGTTGGCTAGCAGAGCTTCCACCCTCGCTCCGGAAAGAAAAAAAAAAAAAAAATATGAAAAATTATAGTCCGAATTTCATTTGAAATGGACCGACCAGAGAAACAGATCGACTAGTGTACAAATGATAAGTATTTATGGCTAGAACAGAGATGATAAAATAGTAATAGTTGTACTAGTTGTGAAATCGAGTTAAAATTTTTGTTTATGATATTGATGGGTCTATTTTTCGATTCTCTATACCGATACCTATCAACAAAAAACGACCAGTAATTCAACTAGGCCTAATTATTTGTAATAAATACAATCTCAGCGTATGTCCGCGGAAAAATCGATGCGCGAATACAATTTGTGCCAACTTTCTGAACTACCATTGTTGAAATATTATTTAAAATACAATGACGAATGTCCGTAAAAAAATACGACGTCCGAATATTATTAGCTAATTTTATAAAATGCCGGCATTAAAACTTAATTTAATACCTACACAACAGCGTATGTCGATGAAAAAAACTACTCCCGAGAACGATAATTTGTTGTTGTTTCTATGAAATACCGGCGTTAAAACTTAATTTAAATTACAACGGCTAAGGTCAGCGAAAATGTTACTTAGATGGCACTTGTAAAATGTCGAAAAAGTGGAAATTAAATGTTGCTATTTGCAAGAATGAATATCAAGAAAAACAAAGGCACTTCGTCAGGACTCCCACAAAAAAACAAATCACGGGTAACATAAATCCCGAAAATGCAAAAAATGTTTTACCCGACCTAAAACAAATAGATTATTATTATTATTTTTTATAATTTTCCGCTTACACTTCCTCAGCAAGGGATATTTAATTAAATTACAAGTGAAAAAACATAGACCAAGACCGGGAGTTGAATGTTAATTATTAATAACTCTTCTGTTATAATAATGTTCTTTTTGAACAGTGTTGGTTTAATTACGATGTTCCCAAACAAAATGGTCAGGCTTATTTACTGTACAATGTGAGAAATTGTCAATGAGAGAATCCAGAAATATTTATTGCCGCCATTTTCACATTGGGAACTGGAATTGAACTTGAAATTCTTCTTCTTCTTAGGTGGGCGGACCAAACCTTAAGCACATCAGCCGCAAGGGCTTACTGCGCTCCCACATTAAGGATGTTAAACCCTAGTTCCCCTTGTCAAGGTCCAAACCTTATGCACGTCAGCCGCAAGGGCTTACTGCGCTCCCACATTAAGGATGTTAAACTCATAGTTACCCTTGTCAAGGTCCAAACCTTATACATGTCAGCCGCAAGGGCTTACTGTGCTCCCACATTAAGGATGTTAAACTCATAGTTACCCTTGTCAAGGTTCAAACCTTAT
>JAGFPH010000091.1:83776-119702 GCA_018207615.1 Philaenus spumarius
TTCACAAGCTCAGTGAACCTGTGAATCTTTTTGACGAAGTCGTCATACATCAGGTGTTCTACGGTATCCTCTTCTACACATTTCCTGCATTCTGGGTCTCTGAAGAAAATACCATTCTCTTCATGTATTTTCTATGGTGAAGCCTTCTTCATATTGTGGCTGCTCATCGTAAGGATGTCAGATGCAATTTGCCTAAACAGGCCAAGAAGTGAAAGTTGGCTCATCCTCAAGTTTGGGACATCCTTGAACTCCACAGCCTCGTCATGTACAGAGGATTAAACAGCTCTGCCCTAGAGCATGGCACTAATCCTCCAGCAAACCACGCTCACTGACAGCATCGACTCCGTTGTGGTGTTATCAAAGGCTCCTTCAGTGTCTAGGAAAACACCAAATGCTACCTCCTTACCTCCTCTATTCAGCTCACCAAGGGTGGATTCACAGGATTTCCCTGGCATATAAACATGCTGATTGCCATTCTTCCAGTGCCCTGTCATACATATGTCGTTCTACTATCACTTCTAGAACCTTCAGCAAGATTGAAGTCAAGGTAATATCGGCCGAAACGATTTAGGATCAGTGTAACTTACCTTTATCAATCTCCGGGTTAGTGGGATATATCCAGTAGCTATGCTAGCCCTGTTTAGACTGCAGAGTACTGTCCACAAACTATCTACATCTCTCTGGAGACAGGCAGGGCTAATACTGTCTTCTCCAGGAGCTTTGTACGGATCAAATGTTCATACTGCCCATTTAATCTGATTACATGTTACTATCCGACTGGCCAATTTTCAATCGTTAGCTCTACATTACTCTACAGGGCTTGACAATACTTGGAATTGTGAATGACCTTGGCTGTCTGCCTGTGGAGCTTGAGAAATGAGTGAAATACTAAACCATTTATTAGTTCCCGTCTTCTCCAAAAATAAAAAATGGGGAGAGATATGTGTTAAATGAGGCCTATTTAAGTTGTAATTAAGTTCTTTCCGATTCAATGGACTTTTGTAACAACGAACATCACTTTCCCTTATTTAGTCTGATAAATCAAGCATTCACTGTAATTTCAAAAACTGTTAATTTGTGAGTTTTACTATAGTTCGATAAGAACAAATAAAACATAATGTTTGAACTTGGCGAAATGTTTGCTATATTCAATGGCAAAACCTTTTATATGAAATAATTTTTAGTGAAAAAATATGATAAATTTTGGTTATCTTAAAAGTTCTTTGATCTCTCTACTTATATTGAAAGTCACAAAATAACACTTCATAGTTAGTAATAAGTGGATTGAAAAATAAAACAAAAATGGTAAAGCCTACTTACTTCTGATATATCAAAAGTTTGTAAGTTTTTCTAGAATTATTAACGTCGGACGAATTTTCAAAATTTGAACTAGGTTATAGCTTGCGAAACCCATATCATCTTAAGTCAACGCTATATTATTTAAAGCCTGGCCTTCCCTATAGTCTGGAAAGTGATTATCTTGACTAATGTCTGACGGCTAAGTTGGTATTAATCTTAATCTTACCTAAATGTACTTCTGTCCTAGTCCTAACTTTGTTCAATATATACACTGTATAGGACTGGTATAATGGAGCTTCCATTGCAATCATGTGCCCCTGCATCCTTTGTAAGTCTCCTTCAATTTGCTGTTGATCTTTTAAACAAATACAACACTAATTAATTTACTATTCCTCTAATAACATAATTTTAAAATGTCATCTTATTTTTGACGGCATATCTTACTCAAACACACATTATTGATTGCTAGTGATTGATTATTAGTGATTAGTGAATTCCATCACTGAAAAATAGTTCTTATTTTTTACTATATGTAAATAAATCATCTTTTTTTAATCATTTTAAATTAAAAACTGCAATATTGTAAAATAAACTTCAAATGAATATAGATGGAGTTCACTCTAGTAATTATTAAAACCAAAGATTTAAATAAATAGTAAACCATTTTTTAAGTAATCATAAAAACTTGCAAATTATGTTAAGGAAACCAGCATAATCTTAGGTTTACTGCAAATCTTTAGATTACAAACTCATTTTTCTACCTTGGATACAATAATATTGTGATTGATAAGACAATAGTTCAATGGAGACAGTTGTATAAGCACTCTATACAGATGGAAAGTATACAAGCCTACATTGCAAAGGTCCAGTTACAAAAGCATTGGTTTTTCACCAAATAGATTAAATGCATAAAACTAGAAAAGAGTTGTATAATTGCTTTAATAAAAAGTAATATAATGTTGAATACTATGGAACCATCATACCCTCAAAGAACATATATATTATTAAATAATGTAGTTTAAAGCAACAAAAATAAATTATATATGTGAAATATGTTTATCAAATTTGAAATAAACTAGAGTTAGATTTCCAATAGTCCGGCACCATCATGGACATATAGTAGTACGTACGTACATAATAAATTTGTTTTACGTTATTACGGCCCGAAATGTGTTTAACATAAGTTGGGATTGGCAATGCATGCAGTAGGCAATGTATACAGTACTTGGAAGTGTTCGTTGAGCTTCAGGTTTCCTCGGGTCAGCTGGTCGGTTTAGACCAGTCAGCTTCACTTTGTACTGTAACTGTCAGTTTGCCATTTGCTTATGTGTTTGTGCGATGCATCGCTTAATCCATTACACATACTTGCTATTATGATTTAGTACAGTAGAGTGCTGTAGGCCTACACTAACTTTCAAAAAGTTAAAATTGCATTTGGAACAAAGGTGAACATTTTATTGAAACCGTCGACAAGTGGAAAAAACACTGCAGGGCTATGATTGAAAAAACATCAATCAGAAGCTAGAGATCATCAAAAGTTTAATATTAGTTGTTCTTCCATTTATGACATTAAAAAACAAAAAGATGAACTTACATGTTTTGATTTTCAGTGTGTAACCGCACACAAAATGCATTCCAGGCAAACTTTAAAGAAACCAGAGCTGGAACGATTGGACAGTGTTCCTTACAAATCAGTTAGTGCAGAAGGAAAACCTACTATGGGGCCTATGATCATTGAAAAAGCTACAAAATTTAAAGAAGATTTAAATGTTGCAGATAGTCACTGTAATTTTTCAGAAAGTTGGCTGAAAATTTTTGAATTTCAACATAAATAGAATTCGCTAACTTGATGTAACGGGAAAGACAGTATCAGCAAACAAAGACTCGGCAAAACAGTATATTGACGTTAACAAATAATCACTGAAAATAACATGCCAGCTGATCAAGCGTACAATGCCGGTAAAACAGGCTTACTTTGGCGTTATTTGTCAACATTGACATTAGCTGCGTGAGGTGAAAAAGCAGCTAAGGGGTTTAAAAAAAACTAAGATAGGCTGCCAATTTTAGTGCGTGCTAATACCTCTGAGAGCCACTGAATAACACTTTTTGTAATCAGCAAATCAAAAACCAAAAGCTTTAAAAAATGTAACAAATTTGCCTGTTTATTATAATGCTCAACAAAATGCCTGGACAACTGTAAATTTATTTAAAGACTGGTTTTTACATAACTTTGTCCCATAGGGTAAGGATAACTTAAACTTCCAGAAGATAGCAAAAGCCCACCTTCTTTTAAACAACTGCAAAACCCATCTGCCTATATAGCGGAGTTAGTTTTTGGCAGCAATGTTTGCAATACTTCTGCCACCTAACGTTACCTTCTTGATCCAACCCATGCATCAAGGTGTTACCCAAGACTTTAATTGTTTTTATAGGAGCTCCTTTGTTTAAACTCTGATTATGATGTGACTGACTTTGAACAGAAATTTAATGTCAAGGGTGCTCTGTGTATGCTATTGCACTCGCATGGTCTCAAGTTAAAGAAATGACTTATCAAAGATGCTGGAGAAAACTTTGGAAACCAATTGCAGTCACCAAAGACGGTTCATCAACTTGAGCTGAAGGTTTGGACGTAGTAACGGAATTGCTTGATATTATTCAGAGTGGATCCAGAAACAACCCATTGGAAAATATTCCTGAAGAGGAAATTGTAGAATGGGTTGAGATCGATAAGAATTCACCTATTGAGGAAGAACTTACAGATGAAGCAATTGTTCAAAGTGTTGTCAATCTTCAACCCATGAATCTTTGAACAGCCTGAGTCAGACGATGAAGAAATAGAAGAAGAGGAACCGATCAGCTGGGTTGAAGGGATAAATGCATTAAACAAGTTTATAACTTTTGCTGAAGCAAACCCATGATTAACTGTTCAGAAATAATTGATTTGCATACTGTGAGAAATAGATTTTTAAAAAAGAACAATGATTATATAAAACAAAAGGACATTATAGATTATTTTAAATGAGACTTGTAAATTTATAAATTACTGTAGGACTTAACTCTAATATACTGTATTTCAATTAAAAGTGCACTGCATGCCTTCTGTTGTTATGTCAATGTATTGTTGTATTTAAAATGGAATGTACAGTAAAAAATAAGTTTTGTTCAGTATATATACTGTAAAAAATACAGTATAATCTACAGTATTTTTTTTAGTTGAAACGTTTATCCTTATGTTCTTAGTATAAGATATTTCAAAACGTTTGTTTGACGCCATTACAAATAATTAATATAATAAATATACATTTTGACTTACCGTCTACATACGGACTTACCGCATTGTTCGATATGTTGTTGGAAATAAGCAACACCCTCTATCGATTAGCGTGATTGACCATCGTCCGCAGTATGTATCGGAATTGGGCCCAACCAGTAGAAGATTTTTGAATTGACTCTGTTTTTTCTTTTTAAATAATGTATCGTTTTATTTATTATTTATAATAATATATTTATTATTGTGTTAGTGTACCGTAATGAGTGTTTTTGTGTTAATAAGTGACAATGGATATCCTGCTAAAAATACTTGAAAATGGCTGAATAGCTGAAACGGCCGTCGTATACGACAGCACATTGAATATAGTTGACGGTAAGTCAAAATATATATTTGCGGTAATCCCTACCAAAAAAGTCTGGAAATTGCCGGATAGTCAGAAGTCTACTGTAATATATTTGATCATATTTCAATAATTAAAAACACGACGTTTACCGTTTTATCACATGAATCGTTACAATAGTATTATTAATAACTTACCTCGAAACAAAATGTATGGAAATCTCAGCTGTTTCATGGCATTTAGTTCATCATAATGCTTATGCACAGATAAGAATACATATTAAAAAAAAGGTGGACCGAATTTTATTAAACTTCTTTCAGATTATATTGATAATATGCTTTTATTGGCACCCCATCAGTCAATATAATTTTTTATTCATGAGATTTTGTGTAGAAATAAATTTCTACATATGTACAAGTGCACACACAAACGTACATATTGTTTAAATAGCGTAATAATACTGTAGTGACCTTCAACATACAAATATGTTAACGAAAATAAAAATATAAATATTTTAGACTTATTACAAAATATAAAATAACAAACAACTGAAATCAAATTGATACTACTCATGCTATATGCAAAACCTTAGAAAGCGCCATAACAATGTGTAATAACTTTACAAGCAATGATGATACAATAGTCAAATCAGCAGAATAGATGTTATGGAAAAATATTTGTAATTTGTCCAAGTTACAAAATTTAGTCGTGGATTACTACCTCCCATTCTTACCATTGGTGATAATCTTATTTCATTTCTTTACTCCCTACTATCAAAAATAGACAACCATGATTGATTTTATAAATGAGTGTTTTTTATTACTTTAAAATCTTACCTTTAATAGTATTCTCTGTGTTAAAGCGAGGAATTAGTTCTCTGAAAACAAAGAAAAGCATTAAAATAATAAAAGCTTTTGGAAACTTTTACAATTTTATTAAAATGTTTGCAATAATGTTTAAACCACTGCATTTACTATATTTATTAGTTTAAGTATTTTAAACACAATACTATCACAGGAACATTTAATTATTTCTATGAGTTCTACAAAGGCAGCATTATATTCTATAATTAGGTGGAGTATTCAATTTTAAAAATAATATTGTGCATTGAAAGCAACAATTCCAAGTTTATTTGAAAGAATATTAAAACTACAGATGCATGATTCTAAATTACATTTGGATATTTTGTAACATTACAAATATCTTAAATTTGTTTTTCTTAAAAAAAATTCGGTAATTATTACATATTATCAACATGTAAAAAGCATAAAAAACGATTATTAAGAATTATACATAAATAAATTAAAATGAACAAATAATAAAATATGCAAAAGAGTACTAAAAATATAAACACCCACACAATGTCAAATAAATTCAATTTATAGAAATAGTCTCTTAGCACTATTGTTTCACTTTGCCAAAAAAAACTTGACTGCCATTACACTCTGGATCCGTATAAATCTGCCACTTTTAAAATAGGAGCTCCGCCGATGCCTACCTACAATTAAGTTTTAATAATCAAGCTTTATTAATTTAAAGTCTATGTTTATTTAATGAAATTTTTGTTTCCAATAGAAAGAACATATTAAAACAAGCAATATTTGTCCATATATTTTTACAGGTATGGTATATATTTAACAGCCAATATTAAATGTACAGATTATTATTAAATAGTTATTTAATTTTTCTAACAAAATGATCTTACTGTGTTGGTTCATCAGGTGGTTCTTCTTTTGGATCCCGTTCAACTAAAGCAAGGAAACCAAAACCAAATTTAGCAACAGTTTCTCTTGTGTCTAAGCACGGAAAATCCTTGTCTACTTCTCCATCGTCTTCTGCAATATGAAGTCTGTAATGGTCCACACTTTCTCTATACACAAAAATACAAAGTATTTATTTCCATTTTCAAACAACTGAATTCTTTTAAAAGAAGAGTGACTATTTAATACAAAATATAAAACTAAAATGACCTCTCCAATTTTTGGAATCACAATTGCTAAACTTTAACACAAAAGAGAGAGACAAAAAGAACAATATATTAATATGAACAGTTGTCACTATTCACCTCTTTTTACATGCTTTAAATTAGCTTGACCTGTATCTACGTAACAGAATCTTTCAACGTAATTTTCACCAACTTAAAGATGTTTGATTAACTTTGCACATATGTCAAGGACGGATGAGAATACAATAATTTACATTTCCCCACCCTCCCTAAATTTTACATACATCATTTTAAATCTATTGTCACACATAAGATATACAAAAGAATCAATTACTTTTGATTCCGTTTTGAGACTAAAAAAATAATAAATTATAGTAAAAAAACACTCTTTAATAGCAAACCAAACTAAAAAGTAGAAAATAATTGTAAAAAAGTTTGTGGTGCGTTTTACTATATTTTTATAATAACTTTGTCAACTTCATAATAACAAGTAAGTGTCAATTTTACTGTGGCGGGGAGGGAGACAACTGTCTGATCACAACTACATAAATGTCTCACCAGACTATACGATTGAGTCTCGCTGCACTTTTCTATTGTCCGAACACTTTCTCAGCAAGGTCATGGGTTTAGTTACACACAGCAACACAATTGTCACCGCATACACAGTATGTAATTGTTCCTTAGAGGAACAGAGTTAAACCCATTGGTACTGTCAATAAATAGTTATTAGAATCAGAATTCGTACCATCAAATACTTCTGGACTCAAGGAAACAACGTATCCTTTATAGACTTTCTTTTAACAAAACCATATTGATTTTGGCTTTCAAAATTATTAACATTTCAAAATTAAATATTAAACAAATAACTTGTAAAATGTTTTATGTAAACTCAAATCAGAATATTTATTTTTATACATTCATTAAATTACAACCTAGAAACTATTTACAGTGTATTTAATAAAATATAATACAAATAGTTTTGTATCAAGCTCAATTTGTAACAAATAATTAAAAACTGACACTTATTTTGTTGTAAAGGTGCTACAGTACTTACAATGCAATAAAAAACTCATGCAATTCTAGTATGTCATTTTGGGATGTTTCATGAGTATTTAAAACGCATCATTTTTAAAGGCTATTGTCCAAAATTATTCTAGCAAAGTAGTTGAACGATTTGTCCCGATGAAATTGTGGTAAGTATGATTCGGACGAGTACGGTTTTCAAATTTTCCTGACTTTTATGAACAAATAACTTGCTTACTAATCACTTCTAAAAACCAAAATTAATCAGCCACAGAATGTTTAAAATTTTTCTTTACAACCAAAGGTGTACTGTTGTATTATTTCAGAATTTTGATCCTTCCTAACATAATTTTATGTATTTGCATCTGTAAAAATCTTTTGCACTATGTTTTAGTTAATAAAAGTTTCAGAAAATTCATTAGTATATATTATATTCTATAAAAATATTGGGATAACACGAAGAAAATAATATTGGTTTTGAATTAAAGAATAAAATACATTTTAAATAAAGCGTGCTCATAGCATAGAGTGCACAGGTAGAGATCTTGGTATGATTTGCTTGCCAGCAGCATTAGCCTGTTAGTCTGTATGCTATGTAATGTAACACAAATGTACAATGTTCAAGATAATTAATAGAATTTTTTTTTAAAGAATCCCAAAATCTTTTTAATATTATTTATGATATTCTGTATTAATATCAAATGTATAAATACTTTTAAACATAATAAATTAAATAATGTAAAAAAAAGCTTTATAATCAGTAAACTTACTTGAGTACAGTATCCGCATGCTCCATTGTACATTTCCAACAAATTAATCCAATAAGATCAAGTACTTTTGCCGTCGCAATTACTACTACGTGCATTGGATAACAGCGTTGTTCAGCATTCAACATTGTTAAGAAGATGCTATATTTGCGAGTCGGTGTTCCTAACTGAGCCTAACCAAATAAAAAAAATCTTATTACAACAAAAAGAAAAAACACATACAAACAATTAAATTTAATATCTCTATATAATTTAGCCATTTTATTGCATCATCATACAGTTTTCCTTCTGCCGTTTTTAAGTGGCAGAGAACTTAATTTGTTTTACATCGAACCATAGACTGTAAAGGCATTCAACATTGACAGAACTCCTTGGACAGTTACCCTGAAATAAGTTTTTTTATCCAGAAAATATGAACCATTTGTGCACCGCATGTGAGCACAGGTTCACACACAACAATGACTCAAGGCCAGTAGTTGTCTGTGAAAAATTTTGCAGCTGTACTGTGATCTGGATTGAGTTTTATATGTTTACACTGAGAAAAAAATAACATTAAAAATTATTGTGAGGTTCAATCAATTATAATTTTTTTAAATATACAATGTCTAACATGTGACAATAAAATTCATTGTCAAATTACTGCCATGTATTATGTATCTTGTAATGAATGAAGGAAATATTATTATTTGTTTACCTCAGGGACAACATCTTTTCCAGGTCGTTCTTGTTATTGAAGAGCTGAAAGGACACTTTGACAGACTTGTTAAATTAAGAGAACCGGTGATTTTCCTTAGATAAACTTGGTGGTAAATGTCTTCACTGTTACATGAAATTGTGACTGTTCACTTTAAAATAAAATGTGTGCTCCATATGTCATAAAATCAAACACATGGCTGCTGCATTATCTTGCCTGGAGTAGTAATACAGAGACAACAATGAAATGCTGCATTAGATGGTTAGCAATGATAAAACAGATTTTGCACATCACAATCGGTGCAAGACACTAGATTTGTTAATAACTCTTTACATTATAACAAGACAGAGTTGCTGGCCAGTGGTGTGTTCTACTGAGATGTAAAGTTTTTATCCTTGCATGCAGTTGTTAGCAATAAATTGATCTTTTGAAAGGAACTTTATAACTGTGGTTGTTCACAGTGGTTTGTCCTATTGTTTTCAAGAGTTGATCATGTGAAAGGAGCCTTACAATTAATGCAGATTCTTATTCAGAAATGTTTATAAAACACAATTCAAAATCAAAGGTTTGGTCTTTTGATTCTAAAGTGTGTTTGCTTCATCACAATGGAGGTCCACATGATGCAAACTAGTTAACTTCCCGAAGGTTTCAGCAATGAGATGTTTTTGTACTTCATCATATATTCAAAATCTAGCTGTTAGGGACGTCCATGAAACAATTGAAGGAGTTATTTTGGTGGGAAGGGATATAAAATGGATGTCAAAACAGCTGTTCTTGAGTGGCTTAATGGACTAGTACAAACTTTATGTTGGCAGAATATAAAAACTTGTGCCACAATTTGACAAATACTTAAAGGAGGGTGTTGGTTAAGTTGAAAAATAGCTTAAAAGTATAAATACATTAGTATGCATTTGTTAATGTTAAAATAAAAGCAATACATTTTTAAGAAAACATAGTTTTTACTTTTTGGACAACCCATAATAAAATAACTAAATTGAAAATATATGCTTTCTTTAATGAAACCACAAAATCTCATTTTAAATAAAAAATACTATAATAATTATAATTTTGATTTCACCATTCCAAATAGTTATGAGGTTTAGGTGTACCATCTGCAATATTTTACTACAGTGGTTATGAAATCCACTATAACATTATGCACTGTCACAGTGAGTCTAATGGTAGCGGGTCAATCATTTATTAGAAAAAATGTACTAATTAACAAAAGTCAATGAAGAATACTTACATTGCCATCATATTTGGCATATTCTTGAAATGGATTCTGAGGTAGAAGAGGGCATTTTTGAATCTGTTCCGTAAGTAAAGAACGAAGTTTCACAGGTTGAAGTAGTGTTATTTCCTTTGACTTTGCCTTGAAATCCTTTCTTTTGAATAAATCTGCTCTCTCTTCCTCTATATAACCAAGACAAATAAATGATGAATTCATCAATGAACAAAACCAACATCTCTTCGTAGCTAAATTTAAACAACATGTTTTCTATAAATAAACTTGATAGAATAAACTTAGAACACAAATTTCACAATACGTTTATTAACTCAAACGCTTTTCAACGACAAAGTCGCCATCTTCAGTGATGCATGAGCTACAATCGTCAAACTATAACTAATCTAACAGTGTTTCATGTCCCGTATTTATGCAGAATTCTAAGGGGCGTGGCTTACGACTATGTTATTATAATGCCTCGCGTTATTATAACTAGCCTAACATTAACTATATAACTAAACAAGTTACTAACCTAATAATAATCTCATACAATTTCTTTGTATTAATATAGAATTTTTTATGGGTCCTAATTCATTATTTACAATTATTTTACTACGTTTGTTAATATAAAAAGTTTCCCAAGCATCTATTGTGTTGTTAAGTTTAGTTACATTTTTCAATAATACAGAGTTTTCTGTTTTAAATGATGGTTCTCATCTAAACAATGCCATAGCAGATTTATCTGGCCTATTGTACTTTATATGAGAAAAATGTTCTTTAATTCTTGTCTTCATACTTCTTTTGGTTTGGCCTATATATTTCTTCGGACACATTTCACAGTTTATACAATAAATTCCACATTTTTTCAGTTCTTGAATTTTATCTTTAGGATTTCCTAACATTTTACCAAAATTACTCTCCACTGACATAGCTACATTTAAATTTGCAAATTTAGCTAGCAATTTTTTAACAGTATGAGACAATGATTTGAACTATCTACTGCTAGCGCTTATTAAAATTCTTGTATTTAAATTAAGTCAATTACCTGTAAGAGTCACTGGACATTTTTCCCATTTAACATGCCTAGTATTCGAAGCACGTTTTCTTTCTTCATCCATCTTCTGTAGTCTTTGTGCAGTATTTGAACGATGACGATGTCTGCCAAAATCAAGGTCTGAAAATTAAATATTATAATATTTAAAAATTGACAAATAGGTGTACGTTTACCCCTACATAATATTTAAAAAAACTTTAATAGTGGTTTCCTTACAGTAACACCATCCCTTCTCCTATATTATGTAACTTGATTAACGAAAACTATAATGTGGGTTGGGAGTATAACAAGATAAACTGAGATAAGTATTCAACAAATTTCTGATAGTAGAAAAATCTGTACAGGAGTAGGCCTACCAAATTACATAACAAACAAGTTATCATCATCTGTGCAGAATAGAACAATGCATAATACAATTGTTGCTTACTTTGTTGCATTAGCTGGGAAAGCCAAAAATCCAATCAGATTAGGAAACATAATTTTTTTATAACTTAAGAGAAAATCTAGGGAAATTATCATTGGCCCAAATCGTTAAAAAGTATAGAATAATATAATATAAATTAGTTTTTAAATTTATTCATAGGAAATAATGGATGCATTGAAAATGTTTGTCATTATGATGTCATTGAATCAGACACACTTTTTAGAGAGGTGTTTTCATGTAAAAAAGAATGGGCCTAACACTTTTCTGATTAAACTAAAAACTTAATCATTCTCAACTGTGCCTCAAAATGTGACGGAAATTACAATTTAAGTTGTATGGTATATTTTAATTGACATGCTTTGCAAAATGTTAATAAAGGCTTCAAAAAAGTCATAATATGTTTAATAACCGTTGATTATTCTTGTAAGAAAAACTGTTGTTCCATGGGATAGGCCGGTTAATCCGAGGACCACTTGATCCGAGGCCCGTTAAAAGGGGTTCTACTGTATTAGACAAACTGAGCTAGTTTATCAACAAAGACAAGGTACTAGGTAATCATATTTGAAAGATAAATATATATTTTCATAAGCAATGTAAAAACTATAAATGTGTTACTGATCTTAAATTATAACTAATTTTACCTACAAAACTTTAAAAAGAAGGGTTTTTGGTAAAACTCATGCTTCAAAGATCTATAATTTAATAGAGAAATATCTATCTGTGTGGGAGCTAATGCAATGATTCGTTAGTTTAGCATGAATGATAAAATGATGAATGGCACACTTGAACAGTTTGAAAAAAAACTTAAATTACAAATTCCTGAACCTAAACTATTGTGACAGGCGCCTCGCTCAGGTGATAGTGCCCAGGCAATATCGTTGAACTTCTCTTGCCGGAGTGATGACTGTATGCTGCCTGAGTATCTGTCAGAATGGTCCAAAATGGCATTCAGCGTGAATCCCTCCAGTTAAATGTTCAAAATAGTTAAATTAAAAATCAGTAGTTGTTTAATACATTTATTACTTCAAATGTACAAGACTCTCTCTGCTGGCCTGAACTTGTAACTAATACTGGGTAGAGGTAAAGGAGCCCTCTAGAGTAGTCTGGAGTCTGCTCCAAACTAACGTTGATAACAGACTGACTTATGGGTCTTTCCATATGAAATCCCCAGAGACCAAGACCTCTATGTCTCAATTTTACAAGATTTTTTGTATATTTGTTGTACCAACTAAATACAAATCTATTTTTTTCTATGAACATTTTTACGATGAGAATTTAAGAGCATTTTTGTGATCCAAAACATTGTTAAATTTCACTACTTCCGCAGTTTTCAAAAATCAATATTAAAACCTACTCAAATAAAAAATATGAAAAAAATGTATTTGTAATGTATTAGTTGCTACTACAACTAATACACAAAAAAATCTTGTAAATCGGAGACATGTCGGTTCAAAATTTATTTTTCATTAGGTTATGTGATGCGGAACGACCCTTATTCTAACAATCAAACTAGCGTCACCTTTAACTGTTAGTAGTTATAGCTTGATTATTTTAGCTCGTGCATCACTGAAGATAATTACTTTGTCGTTGAAACTTGTTTGAATTTATAAGCGTGTTTATTAGTTGTGAGATTCTGAGTTCAAGTTTCATTCTATCAAGTTTATCTTCTCACAAATCAAGCACAATATTTATTTACTCAATAAGTTTGTAAAAATTTCAAAAAAAAATTTGCTGAGGCGGACTGAGTGATAAACCAAAACCTAATTTATATTCTTTGAAAGTACTATCAATTTGTCATGATCAAGTCTCTGCCTAAAAAGCACAGATCTTGTCCTAGTTACACTCCGAACACTATACAGTAGTCATTCTGTTGTCACTCTCATCTAATTCAATCAAACAACTCTCATACTTTATATTTACGTTACTCTAAGCAAATACATAATCTATACATGAACTCGATTCGGCTGATATTCTAGTTGTACTGTGATCAGTGAAATTACCACGTGCCATTCCAATAGGCCTGCCGTGAAGTTTGAGTTTTTAATAAAACAATATTATGTCTCCACTTATGAGATTAATATCAGTTATTGTTTGTATAAATGAGATTAATTAATCAATGAAATTTTCAGCATTAAAAGCTTATATTTATAGTCTGTAAATAGTAATAAGATTAATTAGAACATCAAATAAGGATATTTGTATATTATGAACGATATCAGCTGTTGTAAAGTCAATGTCTACACTTGGGAAAAAATAATATGTTTGGACATGTAAAACATTACCCCTCAAGCTTGCTAATTATTATTGCATTTGTATAATGTACTACAAGGCTAATTCATTTTCATCAATCCATATCTCCCTTAGAATAATAACATCTGGTAAATTTTCTAAAGACTGAGTTAAGTAAATATTTATCAAAATTCCTTTTTAACTACTAATAATTTGTTGAATAGTTATAAAATTGTTCTCAAATTCTTTATAACAATAATTATTTCCAAAACACTTTAGGCCTACTTTAAAAAAATTTAAGTGGAAATTAATACTTCTTTGTCAAACACATTACTAGAGACTAGAGAGTTGAAAAATCACTTTAAGGAACAAATAAAATCCTAGACCTACTTAAATTTGAGTAATTCTTATAATAAACTTAAAACTAAAAACAAAAACGATCAATATTTACACAATTTTGGATGATTGACAGTTTTTCTAGGTCAGCTACATGATTCATTGACCTTCTCACCTTCCTGAGGACGCAGCAGTAATCTTTTGTTTTGCACAGACAGAAAATTACAGCGTTTTTCTTTCTTCATGACCCGAGTAGCATTGAACACGCGACGCCTAGCTGGGCTCAGACCTTCGTTTATGTAAACAATTTCCTTTGGTCTCTCCATGGACCCTATGTCCTGCATATTAAGAGTTCACATTTCAACTCTTCTCTAGCTCGGGAGTTCTTCCTTGACGATTCGTCGAGCAAACTACACAATGATTCTCCGTATTCTCTGACCATCACCGCCATGAGTAGGTCCCAAGTGATGGCCGCCAACAACCATTTCATCTTCTTCTTCTTCTAGTGGGCGGTCCAGAACCTTATGCACGTCAGCCTCTAGGGCTTATTGCGCTCCCACAAAGGATGATGGTCCCTCAGTTCCTCCTGTCCAGATTCAAAAGCCCATTGAACTTTAGAATCTGTTTGACAAGGTTCTCCTGTGGTATGTTTTGTCCTTTGTGCAGTTTGTAGCTATCACCTGTTCGAGTCTCTCACACTCATATATTAGGTGTTCCGCAGTTTCCTCCTGCAAGCCACATATCCTGCATGTAGGGTTTCCAATGAAGATTCCCATGTTCTTCATGTGTTTACGAAGGTGACCATGCCCTGTGATTAGAGCGACCACCTCCCTTACCTTGCACCTGCTCAGTGACAGGATGTCCGATGCAATCTGTCTAGATGGACCTAGAAGTACGAGTTTGCTCATCCGCAATCCAGGGATGCCTCGCCACCTTCTTCCATGCTCTAGCTCTGCCCAGTCCGCCACAGCTTTTATAGCTGTTGCCTTGGATATACCACAGAACGGTTGTGGTCCCATGAATTCAGATGCTGCTGCCTTGTTCGCCAGCTGGTCTGCACATTCGTTTCCATCTACTCCAACATGTCCTGGCACCCAACATAGTGTGACTTTGTTGAGGCCCGCCAGCTGTTTTGTGGATTCGGCACATTCCCAGACTAGTTTTGACCTGAACTCGTTTGAGCTCAGGGCTTTTAAAGCTGCCTGGCTGTCTGTGTATATGCAGATTTCTTTATTCGAATGTCCTAGCTTGAGATTTTCTCTGACACATTCCAATAGAGCCGTGATTTCTGTAACCATTTCATCACTTATACTGTAACCCCACTTTCATCACTCTCGTTTTTATCTTCAGGGACTCCATTAATTTCCAAAGAATTTGACCTATAATACTGTTCTAATTCCTCTAATCGGATTTCTAGTTCCATAACTACATTCTTTAAACTTCTGCAGTATCTCATAATGGGATTTGATAATCTTAGTCAACTCATCTATTTTTAGGTGACATTCAACAGATTTCCCTAGATGTTTTTTTTTATTCTTCTCACATTTCTCGAAGAAAACCAAGGCCGTCTTCTAGACTTTGTTTTTCCTTTTCTAATTCAGTTTCAACAGTCACACTTTGCATTGGCTTACTTGAAAAACCGTTACTACGCCAAATTTTATTTTCATTTCATTCAGCAGGTAGGGCCTAATCTATATCCTCACATGTCATTTTAACCCAGTTGCCATGGTAAAAGGATTGACACTCACTACATTGAATTTTGTTCTGACAAGCAGATACTAATTTGTTATACACATTATACTAATTTTGTACTTGTCTCATATTTCAAATAAGAATAAAATAATAACAAAATAAGTAATTGTAATTAAATAATAATTAATGATAAATTATAATAATAACATCAATAATTCAAATCAACTAGATACTGAGGACTATCACTATTGACGGAACATACAACTTGAGACCCTAAGTAACTTCTGATAAGGTAACAATCGGCTGCAACACAAGTTCTGACTCATAACTGAAAGCCATTCTTTAAGTGCAAGGCATATAGCACATTCACTGATAATGTGAATCCATCTATGACTAATATCACTGTCTATTTACTATATTTACATGATGAAGGGTACCTCCCATATTAACCAATAGCAACCAGCCACAACATGATTTCAGTCCTTAAGCTTCATACAGGTAACCTATCACATTTAATTTATCTGTAACATTATCATATAATGTTTTCTCCTACATAAAACAATATTTAGTGTCATAGTCATTTTGTTTGTTTCGCCTAGACAATTTCAGTCTGTTTTTTTTTTTTTTAAACATTAATGTACAGAATGTGACAGTACAATGTTTATGGTGGGATAGCCAAAAACAAATAGTAGTTCCATATTATTATGTATTTTAATGGCTGAAAAACTCTTTTCCGCTATAAAACAAGTACTGTTATAGTGTGGCACCACATTCATGCTTGTAAATGAGGAGCATGAAGAAGCACACGAATATCAATTCTTAAGTATAGCACTTTAGTAAATAAATAACTATTGAGCTTGACTTTTGAGAAAGTAACTAGATAAAATAAAACCTGGGTTAAAACAATGTTTGCCCCACCATTATGTAATGTTGTTAGAAAATCGTTGGCGAAATATGCAAATTTAAATGTGGCTTTGTCTGCTGATAATAATCTTGGTAAGATGCTGGGTAATCCTAAAGACAAAGTTCAAGAACATAACAAATCCGGAATTTATTGTATTAACTATGAAATGTGTCCTAAAAAATAAGAACACATAATACTGTGACTAAATAGTATAGGTTAGTAACTTCAAATTTTTTTTTTATTCTAATTGTATAATGTGATAATAATGACAAAATATTATAATCACACTATTATCGGCAACATACTGTGACTAAATAGTATAGGTTAGTACCTTCAGGTTTTTTTTATTCTAATTATATAATATGAAGAAACGTAAATAGTATGTATAAATAGTTAACTTATGCTTGTGGCCGATAAAGCTTTGCTGCTGATAACCAGAAGTGATGGATTCGGCTATTCAGGTCGGGATATTTCACTTTAAAAAGATATTCTGCCAGGTAACCGACAAAGTGAATTTTTTTTGACCATACTTGTCCCTAATTTCGCGCCATACACGCTCTATTGTGTATGTATGGGCGAAATTATCGGGATTGACAAACACTTTTGAATGGTTGACGGTTTTGTGAACAAAATTTTCATCACTTAAGCAGTCGTATGCTTTCCAACAGTCGCTTATGATTTTTGTACCTGGCAGAATTCTTTATATTATAAGTGATAGAAGAGTGTCCTTGTCTCTCTTCTCTACAAGAAGAAGGAAGGTTTGTCGCGTGTCCCGATCTATCCCCCCAAATACCCACTGTCCTTCTACTCGGCGGCCCCTATTATACTTCCTTTTGCCGAATTTAGCTTCATCTATATCTACCATGTGACCGACACCACCTAATTTCGGAATGTTAGCCGAATCGGACACGTGATAGAAAAAGACACGGCAAAAGGAATACCAGTCCACTATAGTTTTAGAACTTAAATTTAGCATAGATTGTAGGAGATGTTGTCTCGGAGGCTTTATACATAATAGAGTTCCCACTAGGATATAAATATTTGTGGGGGATAGATGGGAATTGTCCAAAAAAGTTCCTTTCTTACCACTCGCGGTAAAGCGACACCTTGTTTTTTCCCTTCCCCCGCGTAGAGTTACACTCTTCCCGCACCTGAATAGAAAATCGCTTTCTTCTTTCACTACCAAAATATTATCACACTTCGGGTTGCCACAAACACGAGTTCTGTTGTATACTCCGTGGTCAACAAAGAATTGCAAAATATCTGCGTTAGATTTGTGTAAGCACTCTAAGTACGAAACACTACAACCGAGTTAACTGAAAATGGTTTGGTTTATTCACAATTCGCAAATTCATGTAGAGAATGGAATAGTAGTAGGGGGAATTTAATATCTTTTCAGTACGTTATACGCTCGGCTAATTAATTACAGAACCAATGAGATTCTGATCAGCGGTCAGCTGTTTAATAGTACACAGGTTTCAAATAGAGATTTATACACACCTTATTCAGTAGAATAACCTATTGTTCCATTTGGCAACGTTGATTAAATTCCATTTTAAATACGCAGTTATACTTAGTTTCTATTGTTCGATGTTATTGTTTTCGTAATTTACGTTTTGTTACATTATTTTCAAATTTTCTTGCTTTGTGGATACTTTTGGGGTTAATATAGTTTAGTTTATTTAATTCTTAAGTGTTTGGTGTATGTGTAGTGATTTATGTTGTTATAATTATGTGAAATATTGCGGAAAAGTCGAAACTTAACCTTAACTTAAATTTCAAGTTTTATTTCTTTCATAACTCCTACAAATATTATTTCCCGGGAAAATTTTTGTTGTTTTTACAATCAGTTAGATGTGTTCTTTCATATTATATCAAATTCCCTTAGAAATCGATTGACAAGTTAAAGTAAATTTTTACCCACTTTTTGATTGGGGTACCATATTTGGCGAATTTCTGAAAAAATGCTGGCAAAAGCCAAAAAATTCATTTTAATTAACATTAGACCTAAAGGTTGTAAGGTTAGAGATCTGTTAGTTATTATTTATCTTTTTGATGCCAGTGAAGTGTATAGTTTGCCCTTTAGTTTAGTCCAAACCTAACAAAAAATGCCTTTACATTAGCCTTGAAGCTATAACTTACTTTACATGTTTCCTCTCTGCTCTAATTTCTAAAATATTATTTGCAGGCGACTGTTCTTATTTCCGTTTTTAGATTCAGTCAAGTGTCTACTTTTCTAAAAATAAAATTACTTTCCCTGGTCACCCTTATCTCCATTAATATGTACCTTGTGGCATTTGAGTTTGTTCTGTAGTAACTGGGAACACGATATCGGGCATTTAGACTCGTGCTTAATAAAATCAATATAAAATAGTCATTATTAAAGTGATTACCAATAACAAAAGAAAAGTTTACCTGTGTATATAAATGTATTTAAATATTGATTGTTGAGTTATTAGATTTAAAACGATGTGATCACTTACTCCAACTGACCATCATTAGTTATATCTAGATTACTGGTAGCTATTTACATTAGATGTATTTATTTAGTGTTCAAATTTTTCACTGATAGGATTGTTGTAGTTTTATTTTTCTAGTGTAAAGCTAATCTAATGGATAAAATAGGATTGATCAAGCAATTTTGGTAAAATAATTAATTACAGTAAGGGGATTTTAGAGACGTTGATTATCCACTTTTTGATATAGACAAAGTTTAAATATAGACCTAATAAACCAACATTTTTATTAATTAATTATATTGAGCTTCTTCTATAAACGGCATTTCAATTTTTTAATGTATCAAAAATAGCCTATTTCATTTAGATCAACTTTGATAATTAACAATCTGTGAAGTAATAGTTTCATAATATTTGCTGGAAAATAAGATGGTTTAAGTGGTTTACATTGGCAAAAATAGATTGTCATCAGTAACTCTCATAAATAGGCGTAAATTTACTACGACCCTAGGCTGATATTTTTGCAGCTACAATTCTTTTACATTCTACTGTTAAATGTTGAATACAGGTAAACATACTGTGACTAAATAATATAGGTTAGAACCTTTAGGCTATTTTTTAAAAATTATTATTCTGTTGCCATAAGTAAGCCTAGGGTCGGATAGTAAATTTGCGTCCTATAAATGCCACCCAATAATGGGCATTTGCAATGATTTGGCCGATATGAGGGTCAAGCTTCGAAGACCGGTTAATCTAGGACTAATTCTAATCTTAATAAGAACATGAATATAATGACACAAAGTATTTATCTAGGTAAAAAAACATGAATAGCTAAAAACTGTTAGCCTACCAGCATGAAGATCATATGACTGTCCCATAACATCCATTTCATCTTCTTCATCACTTTCTTCTACGCCTGGATAGCAATCATATTTTGATACATTCATTTGTCGAGCTATATTTTCTCCACCCATTACTACTTCACACATTCCTGAAACATTAAATATGTTTTTTTTCATAGTTCTAGCAGATTTTATTAAAAACAGAAACATTAATAATAAAAGGTAGGCTAAATTAAAATAAATTTACGTGCATACTTAGCTAAATTACACCTTTTTAAGTTTGGAGTATGAGTAATCCAATATAAAATAAGCTTAATGAAGGTTAAGTTTGTGTTTGTAAATAGTAAACATAAACTCATGATGAGATTTGAAACTATACTATCGATTGGTTACTTAGAAATTCAACATTAGTATGAATTTTGTTTTCAATTTCCCTAAAATGTAAAACTGGGTTAAGCATGAGATCATTGCCGAAACATAACCTTTACAAAATTGATTTCAAGAATACGAATAATCTATAGTTAACACATGCTCAATACATACCTGTATCATCAGAAAATATAAAGGAGTTTGCACAATGAGATAATAACCATTGTTTGTTGTCATATGTAGCCATATTTTGGTAAACATTGCAACACAACGCTTTAAAGTCAAATCAAAAGATTCGTACCTGCCATGTTTTCTTATTTACTTTTTCGATACATTGCATATCGATACAAAAGATAGATTTGAACAAAAAGTAAGTTTTTAATCGATATAACAAAACGTCGACTATAGCAAGACCATCTACAATTAAAATAAATATTGTAGATGGTCTTGACTATAGCAATACAAACTTTGTCAATATTTTTTTACTATGCTATATAATTATTATATCACAGAAAAGCTACATTACATCTGTAGATGTGTAAAAAAAGTAATAGATACAAATTTCAAGACACGATTCTCGTGTTTCAGCCGTGATTTTTATAAAAATTATGCAAGTACAAAAATTTAAGCAAGTATATCGCATATATTATTTCTCAAGGCCACTTTTTTGTCGGTACGCCATAACTTCCTTAATATATCATTAAGTTACATGAATGAGGCATCGTTTTAAAGCTTTCCTTAACCGCTACACCGGAAAAATAGACAAACAGCTTAAAATTCATGTTTTAATAACAAAAATTGATTAAAAAAACTTTTATATTATACTTTGTATGTTCCTAATGAAAGGCGCCATCTATTAACCATCTGTTTGACTAGCATGACAGCTGTTAGTTAGATTGTTTACACTGTAAGATTGTATAGGGAAACTGTTATTTTATAAACCAATGTAAATAAATAAACTTAATTAACAGGATTAAATCAACGTGTTAAATCAGGTAAATGTAGGCCGAACTTGCGAAATATTCGCACGGGTCAGCTAATCCTTATATATTTCTCAAAGGTGTTTTTTGTCGCTAAGCGATATCTCCCTTAATTCTTCATTAAAATTTATTATTAAAGCATCATTTTAAAGATATGTTCGCCGCTATTGACGAAAAATAGACAAACAACTTAAAATTCATGTTTTCGTTACAAAAATTGATTTAAAAAACTTGGTATACTATACTTTATATAGTTTCTAATAAAGGCACCATATATTAACAATCTGTTTAACTAACATGACTGATGTTAATTAGATTGCACATGCAAGTGTAATCTATCATACAAATCAATCAAATTAAATAGAAGTAAATAAATAAACGTAATTTATTTAATTCAATCAATGTTTTAAATCAGGTAAGTACTCCTAACTTGCGAAATATTTGCACCGTTCAGCTAGTAAATTCAGTTGTCTAATTGTCATTCTGCAGGTCTATTTGAAAATTATTCATATGCCATAGATTTAGTTATTAAACTCATTTCTATGGTTGGGTTTAATAATGTATGTGTACTTTCATTTTATAATATTAATGATTTATTATTTGAGTCGTGTTATTCTAAATTTTTGACTGACGAATAAAAATTAATAGTCATGACAAGACTAACAAAATATACTAGTACGGTATATCAAACTTTGAGTAACTTGAGCAGAGAGTTGGTGACTTGAGGAATCTTTTCAGTCAGTCAAGGCAGTTTAATTTTGTATTACATTATTAATTAATGTAAAAAAATTAAATGAAGTTTTACCCTTTTTATAATCTGCAACTCCATGAGTTTATACTCTTATGTCTTAGATGATACCGTACTTTAAACATCGTTTGTAAACTAATAATTTCACTGTACTGACAACTATTTTTGGCAGGCTGTGTCTAGTAGACATACTTAATTGTAATATTCTTCTTATGATACATCTGGCGCTGCTCTGTTAATATAGTTGGGCACCACGTGAATTTCCGGAATAAAATTGTTGGTTACTAATAATATATTCAAATACAACAATTACCATTATTTTGATTACTACGAGTAACACTGTATTCAATAATAATAAATTGTTATAATAAAATAAAATAATGATTACAATTACAGATATTGCTAATTATTGGAAATCAGGGATGCTTTCGTAAATTTGTTTTGACGGAGAACAAAATAATATAGTGAATAATTTTATAGTTTACAGTAAAGTTGTGTTTTGTGTTAATTCAAAAGTGATATGTTTACGTCTAGTTTTTGTTGATAATAAAGTTTACTTTTATAACATTTGTGTTTCCTGCCTTTAATTCAAAAACTCTCTGCTTTTCAGCAAGTTAGTTAAGTATTAATTTTTTATTATTTGAGACGAAACGTATAGTCACGCTCAGGTGCTTGGCGGGCCATTGCAATCGCACTCACTGACAAGATAAATGTAGCGTTGCCCGATTGAAGGCCACGGCCTTTCCTATGTAGATGGCTATGACTAAAGTGGTGATGATATAGTTTACATTTTATTACATGTCATATTATAATATGTGTTTAAAGTCAGCAGTCTTAGTTTTATTATACTTATGCGTCCTAATTTCTTAAGCATTAAAGTCAAGTTATATTTTATAATATGCCTACTATACTAAACTGTGGACCAGTAGCTTTGATTATGAATCAAGGCCAGTAGTAAGCAACCGGTAATGCAGTTAGCAATTGTACAGTGAGAAAGTAACATTGAATTACTAATATGACAAAGAAATTACCAGTGCTACCATAACCACAAGAGTCAACTTAGTGAAGTGTTATATTTGGAAAGTGTGTTGTTTTGTTTTTAAATTTGTGTAAAAAAGTGCTTCGTACAAGAAGGCTTCATGCTTATATAGGCAAAGCCTTTGGTTTCAAACCACAAAAGCCACACCGGCAAAGAACAAAAAAAAAAAATAAAAAATAAATAGTATAATAGTTCCAAGGACACAGCTGCAGCGCTAGCGTAGACGGATTCTAGCCTTTTCTGTGTGAAGTACAGAATATCACCTAAGATTTTAAGTAGGCATTAGAAAGTTTATATAAAAAAAATGGAAATCAAAATATAAAATGGTGGATAAACATGTTTGTTGAACTTGTATTGTATAGTAATGTCAGATATGACACAACATTGACAGAAGACATAAATTAAAATAATATCTTATAATAATTATTAATCTTATATCTATAAAATAATAAAGATATGGTATCAATTAAATATCTAGGAAAATCTAAAAAGTTACAAAACATTGAAAACATGTCACTATAAGTAAAATGTAATTCATTATATTTGTGGAACAGAATTTAGTTTCCAATCTTTGTATTGGTATAGGCCTATTTTTAAATATTTTGTCAAAAATATATTTAAAATAATTAATTTTGGGGGGGATATTTATTTGTACATATAATTTTATACCACTATAAATAAATAAGTAGAATACTTGGAAAAATCCAGATATTCGTAGGTAAATACAATTTAAATAATTTTATTGATTATTCTATCAACCAGAGATCTGACTGAAAAATTAAACTAAAGATAAAGCCATAAATATATGAAGTAGTTAGTTCATTAAGAAGCAATATTGCATATCACTGTAATTAATTCATTACAAGTACTAAAACATTTTATTGCTATTTAGCCAAAGTTGGTCATCCAAACAATATTTACAATCAAATATAAAAACATAAAAGTGATAAGAAAGAAACGTTAATTATTACAAAATTGCTAAACAATGTGATGCAAATAATTAATTCAATATTGTTTTAGTAGCCTACACAAATTAAATTTGAGATCTTAGTTAAGATACAGCATTGGATTCCAAAAGTACTATAGGTACAAATAATATATTTACGGTATGTTTAAAAGTAACATAAATAAAAGGAACAAAATTAATACAGATATGAACAACATATAAATATAATAGTTATGGTATATCATTTTTTGTTTTGTTGATAATAATGTCTATTTGCACAATAATTGCAAACTGTAAATGCCTATACCTATATATCGCAATAAAATGCCTTTGTGTGCCTATAATAAATATATTACTTTTAAAGCCCCCTACACACTATTGAACTCGCTCGCCGAACTTGACCTGTCGTCGAACCCAACAAGTTGGGTGTTGTCAACATACAGTTGAACATCTGATCGAGCAAGTTGGGTACGGTATATCATCAGTTGAACAATGGAATTTGAGTCAGCCGTAGCAGTTTGTACTGAAGTTGTATGCTCTGAGTGGTTAAATTTTTCTTCGCAATCCAAAAAAAGTTCTTACATTTTTCTATCAGGACGGCATACCCTTCTTTAAACACCCTTTTTTAATAAACAATCGTCTTTGCTTTTTTCGTCCCACAGAAACCAATGTTAACTATAAAGTTCAATGAATTCTGCCCAAAATTCTTTGAAGTCATTAAACAACATTTTGTAACCTCAATCACAATACTTCTGTGCCACTAAGTTAGGTAAACTGAGGTCTAGTCAGACTAGATGCTCGATAGTTCCCCACACACCTCCGAACATATCCCAACATGTCTGATGCTCGGCTCGAATTGGGTGGTGTTGTATATTGTAGAGTCGAGCGCCCAACCCAACAAAACCATTGAGCATGTTGGGATGGATCTCACAATATCAAACATGTTCGACAAGCCACTCTATCCCAACTTGATCGACCAACATGTTCGATAGTGTGTGGAAGCCTCCACAGACACAGAGTTACAGATTTATAGACTAAACAACAGATTCTAACTAGGCTACAATCAAGCCTCTCACCTCTTCTTACAAGTTTTGAAAGTAAAGGAACATAACAAGAGTTACATAAAAACAACGTATAATTAAAAAACATAGAAGAAAAATTAGTTTGGTATTTACAAATAGGATATGTACGTAAATTAGTTTATAGTCAGATCAAATTTTAAATAATTTAAATGCCTACATTTCAAAATGAATAGCTCTGCTATAGAAAAACCATAGTGCTCAAATATTGATTAGAGTAAATAATAAATAAAGCCTAGTTGTAATGAAAACTTACAGGACAGGGGTGCACCGGCAAACTTCACGTTGTCCTGTCGGGACAATTAACACAGCCCTGCTCCTACCAACTTTCCAACCAATGAACCTAACAATTATTTGTACACTTATTAAGTACTTTTAGTAAACATTATAACAGTAATGTAAAAATAAGTAGTTTTGGAAAACCCTCTTAAATATAAACTTTTAATTAATTTTCTACCAGTTACCGTACAGTGGGTAGATTTTGAAAAATTTCCTATTTCATTATTGTGGTATCCAAAAATTGCAATATACTTTTTCATTTCATGGCCCCTAGACTCCAAAACCATAGTCAACTAAAAGATTTCTACATATATATTTTATGGCCACGATATCGAGTTCTTTAGTTGACAAAATCGGACCAAGGTGGTAGAAATTCAGAAAGTATTTAGAAAAACTGTTATTAACTGTTACAGTTATTAACTACTAATAAGAGTACGGTACCTACTAAAAAATTTGTCACAGATTTTTTGTTAGCATAAACAATTAGGCCTATATAGGAAAAAATAAGGGTTGAAGAACAAAAATCCTTAATTCCCTTAGTAGGCACAGTATCATATAATATACACAACCCTTCTAAATATTATCTAAGACTTTTGAGTTAAAGATGTTTTAATATGACCAACCTTTACTAAAAGATATCTAAGTGATAGCTAAGCCAATGAAGCATTTCTCCTCGTAGTTCTAAGAAACTACTTCAATTTGGATAATTTTTTTAAAAACTTTTTTTTGAAAATATTATTTGAAATCAGAAATATTCCCACAGGCAGACTCAAGTATTTATATTGTTTAAACTTATAATTAATTTATAAGGATAATTCCATTAATTTTAAATTATATTTAGTAACCAGTTATTTTTTAAGCTTCTGTATGACAAAACATATTTTCAGAAAAAAATTTAAATTAAAATCAGAAACATTAATTTGAGTTAGTAATAGTTTTTAGTAAAATAGTTAGAATTAACATTTTAATAGAGTACAACTAGTTTGTCCATGGGGTTTGGACTGAACGGTTGGGTTTTTGGGTGACTCAAATTTATTAAATATGGTTATTATATATGTTATTAGTAAAAATATTGTTACTAAAAACCCAACCAATCACTCCAAAAAGCATGGAAAAACTGGTTATATGGTATTAAAATGTTAATGCAAATTTTTTTACAAAACTCTATTAATAAATAAAAATTAATAGTTCTTAGTTAAATATTAATTTTTTTCTGAAGTATGTTTTTCCGTGCTTTTTGGAGTGAACGGTTGGGTTTTTCGTGACTCAAATTTATTAAATATGGTTATATTATGTTATTAGTGAAAATATTGGCAAATAATAACATTATTTACTAAAAAACTTTGTTTAGTGTCAAGAAATGAAAAAAAACATTGAAAATGTAAATATGTCTGTGATTTGTTATTATTATGTGATAAACATAAAATTGAGTTTGGTATTTTTGGAGTCAGTTTAGTAATTAAAAACGAGAAAGCCACAATTATAGTCAATCCATTTGTGATTTTGATCACATTTGTCAATAATTTTGAGCTTGGTACTTTATACTAGCATCGCGTAATGGATAACAGATTTTTTCCTTTTTAAAAATAATGATTAAATCTTTTTGGAATTTTTTGTTGATTCCATACATATTAATGTATCAAAACAACATTTAAATTAGGTAAAACATTAAAAATTTTACAACTATCAAGTCTTAACACTTTCCGTGTTACTCCATTTTATGGTCCTATTAGTAATGACTAGCAAGTTGGCGCCCTCGGATCGAGCTTGCTGCTTTAAATGCGTCAGTCATAGGTCTTGGTGCGTTCGACCTATGACTGAGCGCGGATATAACCGCATAATAAAATCTATTCATTTCATGCCCATTTTTTGTGAATTACTTTAAATAAGTTATAAAACCTTTTCTGAATAGTAAAAATAATAATATTTTTACGTAAAACTCATTTATTTAATAAAAAATGTTAATAATGAAAATTAATTATATTAGTAAATGATTTTTTATTTATTTTTTGAAAACAAGTGCTAGTTAAACTTGAATGTGTTTTATATAACATAATTTGTAAATTATCAAAATAGCAATGACCCAAAATTAAATTTTGTATGTTACTTTATCATAAAAAGATTATATTATAATAAATTTTTCTTTTTCTAAATAAGTTTTTATTGGAATTTTATTATAAAATGTACATAACATATTAATTTAGATTTATATAAAAATATGTAATACATGTGAGTTTCAGGGTTTTTAAACATCAAAATAGTAAAATAACGTAAAAAGGGTCATAAGGTAAATTTTGGACATTAGCCTAAATTAAAAGATTTAGTTATTTCATAATATTAATGAACATAGAAATTCAAAGGGAAATGCAGACATTAATTAGTAATTCAGATTAAATCAAACATAATATTAACTTCATGTTTAAATTCATTTTTGTTTAAATATTTAAATTATGTTTCATGATGTGTCAAACTATGAAAAACAGTTAAAAGGTATTGGAGAGTTTGAACTTATGGTCCACTAAGTTTTTAGACAGTGATGAATAAATATCGAAAGACGATTCCAGACATTGTAAGAAATAAACTTGATAGATTAAGTTGGAAACCTGTGTAATCCATCTATGATAGAGACAGAAATTTTGTCCTGAAATGTTGGTACTTAGCGTTACTAGTCGTAGGGGAACATATTTACGGTCCCTTGGAAAACAGCTTCTCATTGGTAGCCTGGAGATAGCTTCTCATTGGTTTTCTGGTTTTGATGACGTCAGATGGTGTGATCGAAAGGAGAACGAGGAAGAAGGAGCTTTGAGCGTCCCACTTGCATCAGTATACGAGTACAGTACAGACGTGTTCTGCGGCTAGTCCAACAAAATGTTTTAACAAGTGCTTTTTTGCGGTAGTTAAAGTAGAACTACCGTGTAAAAATGTTTAAGGAGGAGTAAAGACAGTGCTGTGTATTGTTCAACAGCGAGAATGTAAGAATTGCTTGTGAATTGTATCAAAATTATCAACTTTGAAAGTTAGCGTGCACGCGCGGCATGGCTTCCAACTCTTTTCATAAAGATTTCATAACAAGTGCAACGAAAGTCTAAGTGAATCAGAATCTACGTGGCCAAAGTGCGACGAACTAAAGAATTAATGGGGTTTTTCTATTTTAATTGAATTCATATGTGTTATAAGTTTTTTTCTCTTTGTAAATTCATATCTATCTCTTTAAAGTGCACTATAAAACAACACGATCGTAAGTAGTAAACTAATTTAACTAAGTCTGCATTTGAATAATTTATCAATATAAGTTTTTGTATATCTAAGGTAAAATTATTAATAATGAATTTGTGTGTTTGAGTGTGTGATTGGAATAATTAAAACGATGAGTTGCCAACTTGAAGTAATAATTAATGTATGTGTTTTTACAATTTAGAATGTTTCAGTAAAATAATAATGTCAACCACTATGAGTTTTTAATTTGAGTTTTCATCCTTTCCAGAAGTACTTTGTGGTAACGAACCTTGTTTAAATCATAAATTCAGTTTTTAGTTTTCTTTGTAAGTGTAATTCAAAATGGCTACAGGTTTTGGTGAACACGAGACAATCTGGAGGGAATGTGCGCATGTGACAAACATGGCGGCTGAGCCTTCAGACGAGTCCATTTGTAAGCAAGGAACTGTAGTCACAGATATATCAAGTTGATGTGTAACAGATATTTAGTGATCGCCTGTTGTAACCACAGATGCGATCAAAACATAACCTAACTTCAATTTTGGGGTTATGTTTGTTTGTTTTTATTGGGATTAAGGTGTTGCAATATTTTAAAATGATAATTTAATTAATTAAATAAGTAAATGGATTGAAGGTAGGAAATAATAAATAATTGTTACACAGTAAAGGTATTTTTTTTTATTTTTAAAATAACTTAGAAATATTTTTGTCAAAATTAAATTTTTATTTTTCATTTTTTTTTTTTCTATTAATAAATTGTTTGTAAACGGCTTGCACAGCAGAGCACGTTACAAAATGGCGCCCGAACTTCTTTACCACAAACGAAAACACTGGGAAGGATGACTTTGATGGAACCATAGTGGTTGGCTGTATTTCAAGATTTTTGAAAAAGTTTTAAAAGTTTTAAGGTTAATAAATAAAATTTATAAAGGGTTAATTAATAAATATACGATGGCAGAACTAGATGATTCTGGAATTTCTGTATTAAATCATTCATTAAATGACACAGTCTCAGATGAGGCAAACAAAATAAAGGAAGAGGTTATTTCAAATAAAGATATGGAAAATAAAGTGGAGGTTAACAATGCATCAGGAAACAATGATGCTGGTGTAATTGAATTTTTGAAACAATTTAGACAAGAGTTTGAAAAATTAAATAATAAATTTGATAACTCTAAACAAGATTCAGACACTAATTTTGAAAAGTTAAGTGAGAAGTCTGATGAATTCAGGTTGGAGGTCAATAATAAATTTGACAATTCTAAAAAAGATTTTGATAAATTAAATCAGAAATTTGAGGATAAATTCAGTGAGCTTAGACAGGAAGTTAAAGATGATTTTATTAAGTTGAATGCTAAATTTAAGAAAAATGAAGTAGCAATAGATAGTTTAAAAGTAGAAGTAAGTACTTTAACAAAAAAGTTTGAAGTTAATAAAGTAGAGACTGACAAAAAAGTCAAAGCAGTTTCAAATGAAATGAAGGGTAAATTTAAGGCAGTTGATGATAAATTTATGAAAGCTAGGGATGCAGTTAATGAGAAATTTGTAAAAGTCAATGAAAATTTAGTACATACTAATAATAAGATTAAGAAATTAGATAAGAAATGTGATCAGGTTGAGGATAAAGTTGTAGAAATGTTAAATTCTGAAATAGGTAGTGTACAGAAAGATGTTAAGGAACTTAGAGATGAGTTTGAGGTTAGGTTAGAAACTAAATCTGTAGTTATGTTAGGAGAAGCAAAAAATGAAACAATAATACCAGATTTTTTTAATGAAAAGAGGGAACCACACCCTAAGACATTTATTAAGGCTTTAGATACCTTTAATAGGTATAGAAATGAAAAATGGGAATATAAATTAGTTCTCATTAGGAAATATTTTAAGGAAGAGGCAGGTACTTGGTTTGATGTACATAACCAAGAATGGTTAGGATTTGAGGATTTTAAACTTGCGTTTCTAGAGAGATTCTGGTCGCAAGACAAGCAAGAAAACTTGCGTATGACAATAATGTTAGGAAAACAATATACAGGGCCTATCAAAGATATTCATAACTATATCATTAGGTTGCACCACCAAACACAGTTTTTAGATCCACCTATGTCAATGGAGACTTTTACGCGTCACATAGTGAAACAATTGCCGGATGAATTAAGGGTAGTTATTTTAGCAGCGGCACCTGAGAACCTTTGTAAACTTGAAAAAATAATTATGGATTGGCAGGAAAGTAATAAATATGTACAAGATAACAATAAACAGAATAGCTTTGATAGGAATAGGCAAATACAAGAAAACAAATACAATTCACAGAATCAGAATAGGCCACAATATCAAAACAATAACAATAGGCAGTTCCAAAACAATAGGTTTCCACAGGGCTATAATAATAATAATGGGCAATTTCAAAATAGGATGCCACAGCAACAATTTGATAGAAATATGCAGCAACAACAACAAATGCCTCCGCAAGGCTATCAACAAAATAGAAATTTTCAGGGTAATGTACCACAACAAGGTTACACTAATGGTAGGCCTATGCCGAGGCAGGTGAACGGTGACCAGCAAAAGGGAAACGAAAGGAGACAATAGTACGTTCGGCTGGGATGCTATTGTCCAATGAAAATGATAGGCCGACTGGAACAAAAGAGGTTTTTACTTTAGATAATCAAGATGTACTAATAGACGAGAGTAACTACACTGACATTAAGTCACAACCCATTAAAGGTGAAATTATAGAAATTGAGATTAAAGTTTTAAATAGAAATTATAAATGCATTGTAGATTCAGGTTCAGAGATAACCGTAATTAATGAAAACATTTTTAATGAATTAAATAAATTAAGTAAATATAAACTCATGCAGTTGCCAGTATCGAACTTACTTATAATGGGAGTGACTGGTGTCAGGAGTAAGAGAGTATCGAAACAGATTTGTTTAGATGTACAAATAGGCGATACAAGTGTATTAATGAATTTCCTTGTAGTAACGGGGTTAAATTTAGATTTTATTATGGGATGTGATTTTTTGGGGAATAGCAAAGCTAAAATAGATTTTGAAAATAAATTAATTAATTTGAAAGTAAATAATGTAGAAATTTCAACGAAGTTCATTAGTAGGCTAAAAGAATCTTGTGTGTATAATTTAAAAATATGTAAAGAAATAGAGCCTAAAGTGTTTTCAGAAATAGAAAATAAGGGTGAATTGTTTTGTCAACTAGAAGATATAGCCTGTGCATATTATAATGAGGTAGTGCATGATGATAATTCTGAAATAAATAACGTAGAATGGGAAAATATTGTAGATAAAGTGATGGAAAACACAAATTTAGAGTGGGAAAATAATAGAGAAAGATTAAGGGTAGTGTTAAATCATTTTCAGGATATTTTTTCTGACACACCAGGAAAAATATTAGATTTTAAAGCAAAACTTAACATTGATAATAGTGTACCATTTATAAATAAATCCTATGCAGTGCCTCATTCTAAGAGAGATGCCGTAGGCAAAGAAATAGAAAGAATGATAGAGAATGATATCATTGAAACATCAAACAGTCAATATTCTAACCCTTTGGTATGTGTAATAAAAAAGGATGGTTCTGTTAGATTATGTTTAGATGCTAGGCAAGTAAATAAACTTATTATTCCTGATAGGGAGGCACCCGAGAATATCGACGACTTACTTCAGAAATTTGAGGGGGTTAAATATATTACTAGTATAGATTTGGTGAGTGGGTTTTGGCAAATTGAGTTAGATGAAAATAGTAGGAAATATGTAGCTTTTACGTTCAATGGGAGAAATTTGCAATTTAAACGATTACCATTTGGGTTAAATGTAAGTACATCGATATTCAAGAAAGGGTTATCTCATGTCATGGGGCCAGATGTACTATCATTTGCAATTGTATATGTAGATGACATCTGCATAGCGTCACGCACCTTTGAAGAACACATTGAACATTTAGCTAGACTTTTTTATAGATTGAGACAGTTCAATGTTAAAATTAAATTAAGTAAATCAAGTTTTTGTATGAGGGAGATAAATTTTTTGGGGTACGTTATTTCTGAGGAAGGCATCAGAGCTGACCCAGATAAGGTTAAAGTTATAGAGTCGTTTCCAGAACCAAGAAACTTAAAACAACTACAAAGTTTTTTGGGACTGTGCAATTATTACAGAAAATTTAGACGTGGCTATGCAGAGTTAACTGCACAATTTAAGCATTTGCTAGGAAACAATAAACTCAGTAAAGACTGGTCTTGGGGTAATAAGGAGAGAACTGTGTTTAACAAAATCAAAGAAGAATTTTTGGATTGTGTAATTTTAAAGCATCCTGATTTTAACAAGGAATTCTACATGAATACTGATGCATCAGATTTAGCTTTGGGGGTTGTTTTGTATCAAATTAATGGGGATAATGAACATATGGTAATAGCTTTTGCAAGTAGAAGCCTTCAAGATTTTGAACTTAGATACACTATTACCGAGAAAGAATTATTAAGCATAATTTTCGCCTGTAAAAAATTTAGGAGTTACATTTTAGGCAATAGAATAATTGTAAAGTCTGATCACAAGGCCTTGATGTTTTTAAAGAATTGTAAACTCACTCATGGTAGATTGCTAAGATGGATGTTGTATTTGCAGGAGTACAACTTAGAAATTGAGTATTGTCCTGGAAAAGATAATGTAGTTGCAGATGCATTATCTAGAATTGATAACCAAGAAGTAGTCAGAAAAAATGAAGAGGGTGTGATCAGAATTTACAATTTACAGTTAGAAAAGCAACTTAAACTTAGAGATAAGACCATGAAACAATTGTTTAAAAATTTAGTTGCAGAACAAAGACTTGATACTAAATATCAAGGAATAATAAAAAGTTTGTTAGAACAAGGTGAAAATTATGATAGACTAAAGAAATTTTTTATAATATATCAGGATGTTTTATTTAGAAAATATAATGAAATGGATACTTTCAAGATATGTGTACCAACAAAGATGATTGATACAATTATAGAGGATTGTCATGAAAGATATGGTCACATAGGAGGTGGAAAATGTTATCGTATTTTAAGGGAAATCTTTAGTTTTCCAAAACTTGAAAAAGTAATCAGAACAAAGCTAAAAGTTTGCGATTTGTGTCAAAAAAGTAAAGTCAGTAATAAAAAACAAGAAGGCCTAATGATTAACATTTTGCCAGAGAAACCTTTGGATTTAGTAGCAGTTGATTTGTTTGGGGAGTTGCCTACAGGCAAGGGGGGGGTAAAGTACATTTTTGTGGTATTAGATGTTTTTTCAAAATTTATTAAATTATATCCAGTAAAGAGGGCGGTTTCTAAAATATTAGCAGAGAAAATAGTAAAGAATTACATGCAAGAAGTTGGAAAACCTAAGGTTGTCCTTAGTGACCATGGTAGTCAGTTTCAGTCGCAAGTATGGTACGAAACACTAGGCTGGGAAGGAATACACATACGTCATACGTCAGTTTATCATCCACAGAGTAATCCTAGTGAAAGATGTATGAGGGAACTAGGAAAGATGTTCCCAATTCTGAACTCCCATTCTACCTAACCTAATGATGTTAAGAGTTAAGAAACAAATGAACTAATTAAAATAGTTTACATGTATTTATGTAAAAAAAGTTCCTGCAAAGATTATTTAAGTATATGGCATTGTTTTTGTGTGCGTGGTTGGGCCCTTTATAAAATTTGGTACTGGACCCACAGACTGATGAGGGAGGAGGAGTACAAAGGCATTAGTAATGCACGGATAGACATATTTCAATAATGTAATACAAATTTCAAGAATATTCTAAGTGTCTTTCACCTCGTGTTGTGAAAGTGCAACAAAGGTTTGTAGGCAAGTAGTTTTTTGCAAAGAAAATTTTCCTTGAAATTCCTAAAAGTGATTCTTTTAATGTGACAGTTAAATATTATTATCATTGAAAGTATTTACAGAATGTAATTTTTAAAGATTTCCATAATTTAGGTTTATTAGTTGGAAAGTTATAGGTAGAAGACACATTTTCAATAACTTTGAAGAGTCATATCACACAATACTTCAAAACTTTAAATTGTAGGTTCAGTAGCGCCGACTACTTGACACTTGGGGAGGCCCGAACCACTTCAATGTCTTATTCAAAGAGCTGAGCCCATCCAGAGTTTCAAATTGAACAATTATTTAATTTAATTTAATTCAAATTCAATGATTTAAGAATAGATAGCAAATAAAAATAATAATAATGGTCCATATATGGATAAGAAAACGTTTATGATGAACAAAAAGTTATTATGATTATGAGCAAGTGCAACCGGATAGGCCTATGCTTTTAAATAACTCTTTTATATTAAGACTTACCACCAGCATCCTTTGAAGGATTGTTGGTGGTAAGTCTAAATAACTAATAGTTAACAAAAAGTTATCTTTCTGTTATATCTGGAAAACTGCTCAATAATAGCTTTAAAATTTCTCAGTGCTGCTCAGTAGGTAGTTTGGACGGCCTTTTGTCTATTTATTAATAATAATTCGTTCCAAATCAATATTTTCTTTACTCTGATGTCATGTTAATGGTACTTTTCAGTGTTTTAAGTTTACCACTAACATTGAATTAATTATTATTGTTAAAATTGATAGTTAAAATTGCTATCTGGGTTCAATTTAACCCAGTAGATGACACTAAATGGGTCACTAAATAAGTACTTTTTATCATGAAAGTACATTTTTGTACATACTAATCTCAGTCAACTCAACATTTGAGCTTTGGTTTTAGTCTTTGCTTATTT
>JAGFPH010000091.1:139702-175251 GCA_018207615.1 Philaenus spumarius
ATCAGGGAACTAGAATAGCTATATCAATAAATGTGTTTCAGTTTATTGTAGTTTTATTCACCGAACTTGTGGTTGGGGCTTCAGTGTTTCTTATTGTTTAAATTCACCACAGTACTCATTGGACATCTACAATACGGCTGATTTTTTTATAAGTACATTAAAGTATGTAGATTAACATAAAAAAGTTTACCAGTCCATCGATTTCCCAAAGTCGAAAAAAATCGAAAAACATTTTTCTTCGATTATCCTTAATATTTCGAGCTGGAATGAAGATAGAGGAAAATAAAAAATACCACCGTGTAGGGGAGGTATTTTAAAATAAAAAAGGTCATATGTATTTCTTTCCTAAGAGCAATGGTTTGTCTGGAAAAAATTCGATAATGCAGGTATGTATTTTGCAGCAGGGGAAATCACTAAAAGTTGAAATCTCATTCATATATGAAGCGTTGGCTCATTCTAAATTGGCTGAATTTTAATATATCGAATTGAAACTTGACATAGGAGTTAAAATACATATTTTATAGCAATGATTATGTTTCCTTTAAAAGTTTCAAAATGTTGACACATATGTTTCAGTACTCATTAAAATATTTCATTTTCCTCCCTAAACGTGTGTAATATTGCTCGTTAACAAATAAAAACGTTAAACTAAATTTGTAGGAAATGATTTTTTGAGAAAATTAAAGAAATTCTTCAGTTTAATATTTAGTCAAAACTCTTTTTGTTTATTAAATAAGTAAGACGTTCAAAGCATTTGAAAATGTTAAGCGAAACACACCATAATTAGATAATTAATTGTCAATCATTAAAAGTTTTAAGTTATGAAAATGTACAATTTAAAGTTTTGGTTTTCTGGTTTAGTAAAAGTTTACTAATCCATGCATAATTGAAAACCAAATCCTTACCAACTCAATATCTTAAATGGCATCACATCATCCTATACCGTACAAAATGAATAAAGGTCTATTTGGTTTGTATATACTTTTTTAGTTGCTTTGTAAATATTGTTTCTTAACAGATTGCATAATTATAAATAAATAATTTTAAAAAAGTGTTCAAGTTTTTTTCCCATTAGTAGAAATGATGAAACATTTTTTCAGAAATATCGCATTAATAATATTTGTTTAGCTAAATGGCATTTAACAGATATCAACTGAATCTGCAATGTGCAACAGTGCTAACATCCTATTTATAGGCCTAGTCTAGTAGTACTAACTAACTCAGGAACTCGCAGCATCCACCGTTAATTGAATGGAATGGAGGGGAGAGTAAAACAACTTCAGCGATCCTAGCGACAGACCTACATCAACTAGTATGTTCAGGGACTTTGCCGTTGCCGGACTGTGTTTATTAGTTAATGTGTTGTTTTATCTTGTTCTGATTGTGATTTTTATCTTTTGTTTACACATGTGCACAACCTCGTGATTGAGATTCGTCTAAAGAAAGGTTAGTTTTATTGGTTATTGATGCTGTTATTTGTTAAAATATAATAATTGTAGATTTGTGACATAACCTAAATTGAAATGTTGAAGGCCTGAGAACGCTAACTTAAAATTTTTTTTGAGAAAATCTTGTTTTGTTGTAGAGCAATTTTGATGTATTTTTAATAATGCAATGTTACTAAATCAGGCCAATTTTTATAAAATAATATACAAATTTAACAAGTTATACACAAATAAAATTACAAATTTCTAATACCACAGTATCGTTGTTGTTTTTTGTTTGAATGTAAAGTAATTTAGTCTGTAACTAAAAAATAATACAATTTGAAACTTGCAGTTTTCTCTGAAATTTCTTGCAATTGTATCGGGTTGCCATATTCGCCATGTAGTATTATAGGTCTAAGTTTCATAAAAGGTAAACGGGCGTCGTGGATTTATCACAGACTCCCTGACTTGCATCGCTGACAAGCGAAAAAAAAGAAGATTTTTTTTAAACAGTAGTTATTTTCAATAATGTTAAAAATACAGCAGGTAGCAATTGTTACAAATTAAAATGTTATCATTAATAGAGTTTACTCAGATGATAATGAGACTAACATTTTGGAAAATGTGTAGTTTTGTGTATGTAATTGATTTGAATAAAAGTAAGAGGTAAAACAGTATTTGTTTTCATAATGCAGAACAAAATGACAATTCCAATTATACAGGCTAATTATTTACTTTTCTAACATTTTGCGCGGGACTTCCGCAGAGTTACAAAGTCGACGTTCTATAAATATCAAATCTGATTAGGGTTACGTAGCTGTTTAAGATTTAACCCAAGATACAAGATTATATTCGTTTTTGCCTGTGATTAAAACAATGTAAAATATTCGTTATGTAAATGTTCGTCTTCGGATGTAAAAAACCATACAGGCTAATACAGTCCATTTATAGTGATATAATCCAACATCATGATACACATTTCCAATTATTTTTTAGTATTGTTCCGCCTTGCGTTAACACACAATTACAGCAAATACTTGAAGGCTAAGAACATGTTTTAAAGTATACTTTTATTTGAAGAAACGTCTTGTTGAAAAGTTTGTAAATTAGCCTGCATTAAAATATTTCGCCAAAACGTAACACCACACAGCATTCTTTTTCTCTACTTCAGGATACATTCCATACAAAATTTAAGGAAGACCACATCTTAATCTACTTTAGAGGCTGATCTCTCGTGTCAGAGACATACAATTATTAAAGTATGTTTAATGAATATTTAAAGATTTTTACAAAAACTTTAAAACAATACCCAACTTAAATCTGATACGGTAAAAAGTAGTGTTTTTTTAAATATTTTCCATGAATGGTAAGGTGTCCTGAACAGGATTTTTTCATGTTTCATTAGTTTAGAATTTGGAACACGAACAGTAAAATTAATGTAGATACCCTCTTGAAGAACTTTACTATACAAATTGTTAAATCGTAGTTACGAAAACGGATAAACACAACGACTTTTATAAGCAACATCTTACACCCAGTGAGATCTGTGGAGAGAACCTTTTATCTTGTACATATAATAAAAGTTATACAGGAGGTTTCAAAGTTTCAAGGATTGGTTACATGAATAAAGTTCCTACAAACATGTGTCCGGAAATGCTTCTTTTACCAGCCATCCGTCTTTTTTACTATATAAAGCTATATCTGTAGAACGCCTTAACCGATTGAGTTGAAATTTTGCAAGACCTAGTTTTTCAAGAATGTAAAGAGAAAGTTTTAAGAAAATCAACGTGTTCCAATAATTCGTAGGCTGTATCATTAAAATGCATTAATTACCACTCTCTACAATGCACACTATTTTACTTTTGTTTGATATTTTTGACAGTTATCCAACCATTCGATAGTAAGTAAACGGTCTACACAAATTTACTCTCTAAGTTTTTTGAGTTTATTGTTTCCACCATTTTGAAACGAATTATAGAAAAAGTTGGTTAATAATTTAATCTAGGTATTTACCTTACATTACATTATTGGAGTTCCGTGCATAACTTCAGCTCAATCGGTTAAGCCGCTCTGGAGATATAGATTATACAAAAAATGGCGGTTTCCTTTATTTTCACCCATGTAACCACGGTAAATAGAATACTAACGGTAGGGTTCACGAGTGGATGCGCAGTAACTCGTGACGTCATCGGTGCCCAGTTTGTCATAAGCTCCATAAGCTTCTCATGGAGTCTTATGTAAAAATTGAATAACTTTAAAAATATTTAACCGATTATAATAAAATTTGAACAACATATAGAAAACATATTTATAATAATAATATAAAAAAATCAGATTGTTACAAACATTTGTAATACCTTTACTGATTAGGCCTATATATAAAATTTACTAATTCAAATTCGACAAATGGTGAACAATATTTTTTTATTTTGTATTATTTGACATTTATTTTAATTATGCATTGGCTTATGAATATAATAAGTTATAGATAATTTTATTGTGAATCCAAATCTTTTTTAATATTTAAAATCGAATATATTTATCAAAAGATATATACATTTTAAAAATGTATTGTAAAATTTTGTTTACAAAGTATATACGTTTTCGATACTAAAAACGACTGCAATGTTAATACGACTGCAATCAATAATAAACAGCTGATTTTCATTTCTCTTAGCAGTGGGCACCGATGACGTCAAGAATAGATGCGCGTAAACCCTACCGATATATATATCGTGCATGTAACCACCTTTCGAATCTCCACGCATTACAGAAACATCCTGGATTGTGTAGAATATTTGTTATCCTTGATAGACCATTAAAATTAGGGAGAAACCCGATATTAGGTGGGTGAAAGTCTGAGAACGGCTTAATATTTCATTTAAAAGGAAAATTTGAAGGTAGGTGTGATTATTATTTCAATGTAAAATTTTATGACGAAATCAACGGTGAAAACCACACATCCATATCTCAAACCGTTCTGAAGATATTTGCACCTATTTACATTGAATAATATCATTTAATGTAATGAAAGTACATTAAAATTTTTACTATGAAATTTTAATGTTGAATAAAACTAAACATTATCAAACAATCAAAATCATAAGGTATTAATGTAATATGCATCAAACAATACGGTAACAATATCAGCTGATTTCATGTTGAAATTATAAGCTGTTATGTTTTATACATAGAGATTGAAGACTAGTACAAACAATTTAAGCTTTCTTACTTTGTTGAAACTGATGTACAATCAATTAATATCTTAGGATTTGATTTTTTAATAATGTTTAGTTTTACGCAACATTAAAATTTAATACTGTAGGTAAGAAGTTTAATGTAGGTACTTTATTTCATTTTTACATTAAATCATATGATTCAATGTAAATAAATGCAAATACCGTTACAACGGTTTGAGATATGGATGGTTTTCACCATTGATTTTGTATTAAAATTCTACATTAAAATGATGTATCATATGAAAACTTTCCTATAAAAAAAGTTATAAGATGGCGGACCAAATTTTTGACATCTTAATAAAATAGTATTTTTACATAAAGTACGTTCCTCAATCACATCTATCTTCAAATTTTCCTTATTTACGAAAAATTAAGCTGTTTTCAGACTGTTCACCCACCCTTTATAGTCTACCAATTAAACCGTAAGAAAGATTTCAAAATGTATGACATATTATTATGTATCCTCAAATTAAGAAATTATTAATCAATTATCTCCGTTATTAAACTGCGCCAAGGTGTTGTCAACACGTCTATATAACCTGTTTTATTGGAATTTAATTTAGACCCCGGTGGAGTTACCGTAGAAGCCAGCTGGCTTCAGTTACGACGGCCTGGATCAAGGTTTTTAGTACAACGTAACTCCTGTCTACAAGTTTAAAAAATTTCCTGGAGGCCAAAATTTGTTACACTGAGCCACAAAATTGTTTATAGGTTACATTTTACATTATTGATATTTACATGTTTCTTAATTCTTAGCCGTCCATGTAGTTTAGAAAACTGTGCTCAAATGAACAATATCATCAAATATTCCATTTCAGCCTGTTAAATTTCGTAAATCGTTACAAACATAAAATAATTTATCAAATTACTTTGTTAAAAAAAATATTAAAGTAATGCCCTTACCCACCTAATATGAATAAAGAATAATATAAGTAAACTTGTATTACGAAATCATGAAATCGAGAGTTCAACGTCGTCGTAGCCCGGCCCTGGTCGTAGCGTCACTGGGATCCCGTGGTAAGGTTACAATGATTATTGTGAGGAAACCGTAAATATGTGTACTATCGCTAACTTTTTTGTAAAACTTTTCATTATTGTATTAGGTTTATTATTTTGTAATCATTAACGGTTTAGCTATGAAGAAGTATAATTTTTAACGACAACAGAAGATGTGGAAGGAGGACATGATTTGAATTTAAGTGATGAGTGATTGAGTTCATTTCGATTCAGATCCATTCACGTCTTTATTATATATACTCAAGGGTATATTTTATTCCTGTGCTTTCGTATGTAAGTGAACGGAATCCTTTTAGTTTCGTCACGTCTCTGCGTCGAAGTGACACAGTTCTGCTTTTTGAAGTTTTGATGTTGAAAATACTTTCCCATGCATAGAGTGTCAAAAGTGAAAAAAAATCCCTTAACAAATCAAACTTGGGTATTGTTTCTAATTCTTTCAAACTGAAATAAATCCAACATTAAAAATGATACATTCTAATCAGTTTGTTCCCTAGTTTTGGAACAGGTTTTAAGTAATTCTACTTACTTCTAAATAACTTTTTGTTCTCTGTTTTGAGGTACATTATTTGAAATGTTTTACACTTACCTGGTTTTTACTATTATTTATTTTGTCGAAAAGTAAATACTAAAAAAGGGTTTTTTCATAAAGACTAGCAAACATTTATAAATTAAACCACAACAAATTTATCCTTCGTGAGCCTACATTTTTTGTTTTAAATTTGTTTTAGTGGATGTATCTTGGTCACCAAATTTTAAAAGTTTAAAGTTTATCGTGCAGTTTTGTTGGTGAGTTTAAGTTATGTATTTCGTAATCAATGTTCCATAAAAAAGGAAGTTCGCTTGTGAGAAGTTCGTAGAAAATGAAGAACACAATAACATTAAACATGCAATAAATGGTCATTTTGGAATTTGAGTATTGTCTTGGTACTGATGATGGAACATTTCGAAATGTGTAATGAAAATTAACCCATAGTCACAGAATGGAATGCGAATAAAATCTATAAAATTCAGCCATGGCACTAAACTTCTTGCTGGTGGGATTTCGATACATATAAAAGATCTCTTTGAGTATTTAACGTTTTTTAGAACTGCAATTAACACTCATTTACTATTTTTCCTTGAAAAACGATAGTAGGAAAAGTGGGTGTGGTGGTTTAGTTTAGTATTATTACAGATAAATTATACCTTATATACATGATATGATCTTTCTCTCGCAGCTTTCGAGATGGGGACGATTTTTTAAATGCAAGTTTCTTACGGTATAATTTATATTTCTTTACAGATAAGAATTCGTTTGGCTAGTTTGTATTATTATTTAGTTAAAATATTTTACATAGACTGTTTTAAGTTTTTCAACTCTTCTGTTTGTTGTACAATATGATGCGTGTATTTTTTATGTTTATGCGTTGAAAATAAAATAAGTCTCCGGTTGCCCAGTTGAAGTACACCTTGAGTAGGTCTACACATGAGTTGTTTATGGCACATTAATATACTTATAAACTTACATAATCTCATAGGCCTACCTGAACGTATGTTAATCGATAAATATGCGTCGCAGAAATTAGTTATGCATACGCACTGCGTGCCAGCTGACCCTTGCAATGTAAGAGTATATTTATGTAAGACGATTATTGCATGCTAGATTATTTGCAGTGATATGCAAGAATAAGGTTATTATTAGATTTTGCGTTTTACGAGGAATAAGTTAATCTTCAGATGTTGAACTGGTGTTGGCGTTGTTTTTATTATACAATAAACAAGTCTTGTGTCTGTGGTTATGGTTAAAGTGTTTGGTTAATTAATTATTGAGATCAGTTTTTTTTGTAATTGCTTACTTTATTTTTTTAATGAAGCTAATTCTAGTAATAATCTAATAAAGATATCAAAATTAAACTGCATAATAGAAATCACCCCCCCCCCACCTCACGAGCGTATACGTTTTAGTTTAAACTATAATCAGTGGGTCAAATAAGTATATTGTAAATAATCTTTCTGCGTGATTGGCTTTTTTTAGTAGTTTCAAGTTAACGTTGATTTGTAAGCTATAACCTGAACATTATTTTTCGAAAGCACTAACTATTTTGACGAAAAGAGTCAAGGTTAATCGACAGCTCAGATGCATGTCTTACTGCAAAAAATTTGGTTTTAATATTCGTTCTCCTGTCGATGTAAAATCAATTAAAAAATGTATATTAAGGTAAACCATTTTTAATCTGCGGCACTAAATAAAATAGTTATTGTTGAAATAATTGAAATCAGCCTGATTTAATTTAATTTAGGCATTAAACCTAAAATGCGTCTTCAAATTGACAAAAAGTTTAAAAGTTTAGTGCAATAATATATGTAAAAATTGGCAGAGTGGCCTTCTGTAGCTTAGAATTTTTTTTAGGAAACTTGTCCGATCAAAGCGAAAAGTGTTGTCAACTAACTGTCTTTAGGTCCTTAGTAACGGAATTTTTACAAATGTATTATCTATCCCCCCTCCCAAAAAAAAAATATGCCACAAAACACTAAATTGCTAAGCGAGAATCAAGAAAGTGATTGATGTATCCTATTATGATACAAGGTTGATTGAAATAACAAATTTAAACGAAATGAGCCATAATTATATAATTGCATAACAGATCATAAATATAAAAGATCATGCAGTTGGAATGAGAAATCAATTTCTATTAACAAACATTTAATGTGGAAAAGAAATTCATGTAAGTATTGATATAATTTTGTAGTTTGGGGCCTACCAACAAGGAACATGTATGCCAGTACAGAGTGTTTTGAAAACGATTTTTTGTATTTTTATAGCCAATGTATATTTTTGGTAAACATTTCAATGGAAGAGGTCAGTAATGTATAGTTTTTAAATGGAATACTGTCACTATATGTCAAGTTATAGCCTACTACGAGATTTTGCAATAATGATTACGGCACTCAGTTTGCAACTCCAGAGAAGTCAAAAATCAAATTTTTAAAGTCATAAATTACATAATTATATTCATAACTGTTTATGTTCTTTGGCATGAACATTTTGTTTTTAAATATTTATTATTTAATTGGAGATTAAATCAAATAGAAAATACTTTAGTCGTAAAATAAATGGTTTCCAATGTTTATAAATGTATTAAACTAACAATTAAGTATGTATTTATAATGTTTAAGCAGTTAAATAAAGTGAGAGATTTATTTATGATCATTGAACGTACTATGGAAGCATTATGTAAACTTTAAACTTAGTATTATTTCTCTCTTACCCTGATATCAATTCTAATCCTAACATAAAATTCTATGGATATCATCAGTTTAGTTATACATATTGTGAGTATAACTACACTTATCCTGGTTTGCCTGGTTTTGACATTTATCCTGGTTGTCTGTTTTGATAATATTTACTTGTAGTGATTCATCTGTGGTGTTGACTAATCTGCGATTGTCGTTTCATCTTATAAGCATACACTTAAGTCATTTTGTGGAATCAGGCTTGTTATTAGATTACAATTTTGCATTGCTTCTGTGAAAATGGAAGGGGTGCAATACAGTTTATGTTTTTTTTTAAATGTAGCCTATTTGTCTTAGGTGTTCCAGTGACCTACTATGTAGCCTACTGGTGTGTTCTACAATATTTACCATCTAATAAATTAATTAAATAAAAGGCAAATTTGAAGCTAAAAAACTAATATCTATTTTACTGAGACCATTATATACTATCCAAACTTTTTCAAATGGAAAAAATGAAGTCAATTTAAAAACACGTTTTGTAAAGTAAACTTAATTCCTGTTTTTTTGTTTCACTCGTACGGTGTCATAGATTTTTTTCTGTAGGTAAGAAATAAAATAAAATACTTAAACCACTGCCACTTTTCATAACATTTTCATGCCTCTGGCATTTTTCTGTAATAATTATAAATAGAAATTTGTTTTCTTAAATGATCGATTTTCAAAATAATATAATTCTTAAAATGGATAAAAACCATTAATAATTTTAATGGATAGAAACCAGTAGGCCTATATAAAATGTATGATAAAGGAAATCATATGTGTTATAAATACACATCAAGTAGAAACCAAGTACCGTATGTCTAAACATTTTGTCGTTTGTATAATATTAAATGTGTTTTTGAAATACTGGGATGTAATCTTTCAAAAATAAAGGTCGCAATTTTTAAATTTCACAAATTTGCTGTCTTTCTTTCCTTTTTAATAAAAATAAGTTGATATTCAGAAGTTTAGGTTCGTATTGATTTTTGGAAATTCCTAATGCTATTTTTGGAATCCTATCATCTTAACAAACATTTTATGCTTTCTTCATGTTCTACTTTATTTCCTACAAAGTATACATAGCCAAAGTATTGAAATCGTTTAAAAATCGAAATTCTAATGACTAATTATTTTGTATACCTTCTATAAGTCATACAAAATGTTTTTAGAATTACGTCTTTGTGTCTGTCCGTATGTGTGTGCACAATAACTAAAAAACTTAACAAACTAGATAGGTGAAATTTGGCTCATGATCCTGGTACTAAAATTTTAAATCAACCCGAAGTTCCTAAATATATAGGTTATCTCCATATAAACTAAGCCTTTAGAAAGGTAAACAAAGGTATTTAGCTAACACGTTATAATGTTGAAATCAATTGTTCGAGAAGATTTTTAACATAAAGTAGTTCATCTTATAATAGCATATAAGATTATACGTCGAAGTAGAAGCTCTCTGGTTTGATAACATAAAGACGTTTAAGGCAGTTTGTGTGTGTTGCCCTATTGCTGTGCTGTATCGAACAATAAGTATGCATTTTATCTAGTTTTAGCAATCAATAACAGTAACTGCACGGGATAGCACGCAATGCACTGCACCAGGTTATTAATGCACTTTTCTGTTAGGTACATTGAACTTGTATGCTTTCACGCCTAACGTTATTAAAAGACTTAGTAAAATCGTTGAAATAGAATTAAGTTGTTTAGAATCAACAATCGCTGATTTTTCCATTAATGTTAGTCAAATATTCTACATACAAAACACATCTTTCTTCAGGAACTTTAGCGCTCGTTCACACAAACGTAAACAATTATAAACATTATGCATTACATTTTAGAAAACAAATTATATAATTTAAATAGTCTAATTTGGATTAACATCTAATGGATTTTGGTATCACTGAGTAACAATAAATACAAAATTTAAAAAAATCGTACATAAAGTCCCTTTAACCTTCTTTATTAATTTTGGTACTGAAAATAAGTTAACAAAACTTGGTACCGGTATGTATCTTGTTTTGCGGTGTCACCGTTCTTTCCCTATCTACACTTCAGAATTGCCAACTAAATTAATCTTTGTGAAAATTTGTAATTGTTCATAGTGTGAGATGAATCAGGATGGACGTCATTAACAGCCGTCCTCTTTATTAATAGATCCGTTCGCATTACATACTTTGTTAAAATGCAAGTATAGTCAATTAAAATGAATAATTTACATTTCAAAATATTTTATGCGTGTTTCCAATTAAAGAAAGCGCAAATTATCAGAACTAATTGAGAGTTTCTGCCAGATATGCTGAAATCCGAATACATGGATGTAGCTCATAAATTTTGTTTTTGTTTTTAAAGGAGAAAAACCTAGGTGGTTATCATCGCCTATAGCTCATAAAAGTACGACTGATAAAGAAAATTCGTTTTTACTGAAAAAGTCTTAATTTAAATTATAAAGTGTTTGAATTAGTTTTAAATTAATATAACGCACTAATGCCAAACTAAAAATAAAGCTCGAAGTAAATAAAAACTTTAAGTTATTTAAATTTAAATCCTGTGCCGTATTTTACTTTTTCTTTGTTGCTCTAGCTGCTCTTTTTAATTTAATAAATTTAATGTTTTACAATTTTTCCTCCAAAATTGAAACGGATGGTTGAAATTATATTGAATCCGAATATTGTACTATCCTGATACAACAATGCCGAATCAATCCAGGTAGTTGGAGCCTAATTATAAATGCAAATGTACCTCCTTATAAAACTTAACAGAATACATACAGTGGTTATGGCAGAATGTAAACAAACGCCTTAGTACATCTTCTATACATTTAGATCCGTTAAATCGAGCCCGTTTAAGTGTGAGACTCCATAAAATCTCGAAGTCTTAGAAAATAAGGGATAAATAGAAACAGTTGTTCAACTTAAAGACCCGTGTCTAAAGTAAACGTATCAAAAGTGCAACTTCTCTAAATGTTTTAATACGTAAAGCCTGTTCAATAGAGATTCAAACAAGATTTTAAAAAACAACATCAAAATATTTTAATCAATAATTATTGAGCTTGACTTGTGAGAAAGTAACTAGATAAAATAAAACCTGAACACAAAATCTCACAACAAATACGTTTACCAACTCAAAACGCGTTTCAACGACAATGTCATCCTCAGTGATGCACGGGCTACAGTAATCAAACTATAACTAACTGTAGTTTGATTAGTTATAGCCATCACTGAGGATGGCTACATTTTCGTTGAAACGAGTTTGAAGTTATTAAACGTATTGGCTGTGAGATTTTGTGTTGAGGTTTTATTTAACCTTGTCAAAATATTTTATTTTGTCCTGGTTGTCGGAAATTTTTTTAATGTTTACAATTTTTAAGAGAAATATTTTAAAATGAGCGTGAAACACACCATACTTTACACGCACTAAAAATATAAGTCCAACATTGTTAGAAATTTCTTTTACAAAAATACATTAATATTTTACTTGTGCTCAAAAATTGTTTAACTTGTACGTCTTTAATTGCACGCAGGTTCTTCTTCTTGGATGTTGTAAACTAGTTTTTACCATACGTACATAACTGTAGGTGTAAATAACAAAACTACCGTCCTTGGATCAGGTTATAAATAAATATGATAGCCGTTATTAAGTGTATGAAGCGAGCTAAACTGGTTTTAATGAATGGGAAGGCAGCAGAGGATGTGAAAGAAATGTTTACTTAATGTATCAAAGCTGTGATCAAGTGTAATTGATCATATGTTAATCAATCTATTTATAATCTTGTTCAATTTTATAATATACAGGTAGAATATCATATGTTGCCCTAGGTTCCCTTTTTATACCTGAATAATAATTTTTATGGTTCGTCTAGGATAGAAAAGAAATTTATAGATGTTGGCTTTTTATTTTGTATAGCATGTAAAGTAGATAAAGCATTTATTATTGCTAATTAAATGAAAGAGGATGTATGCCTATATATACTGAAGCTAAACTTCAAACTTTAGAACAGGTTTGTGAGAAAAGGCTAGTACTACTTTTACGTGTATTTTCAACGATTGATTTATTTTCGCCGGCAGTTCTACTTCTAAAAGTGTATGATATAAATAAAAAGGTTAGATTGCAACACCTCCTGGAATTTTCTTTTTTGGTTTTAAAATTGCCTTACGGTCAGTCGTAAAACTTAAAAAACCTCATTTAGGATTATAATGTAAATAATTTATCAACAACAATTTATTTGAAGCCCGACCAATATTATTTTTTTGGACTGTTCAATTCTAGCATATGAAAACATAAACAGAAAAAAGTGCTAGAATAAAGACGTCCCGAAAATTTTACAAAAACGATATGCTTATTCACAACCACGGCTTAAATAAATTATTCATTTCTGGTGGCGACTCCTAAAGAACAGTTACTGCCGAACTAATCCTGAATGGAAAATATATTTTTCATAAATTGTTCACGACATTTCGGTTTCATTCTATTTTACTTTCTACTGTTTTCCCTCAAAATGTTAGCTAGAGTATTTTTAGAATACCTATAGATGGATTCTTATTTTGAAAACATTTTCGGAAATATATTAAAAACTACGTATATATATACACTTCCATCAAAAATAACGTTTCAAAATTAACGACAGTATCATGTTTTTTTTCTGGAATACCAAAATTTGGCCAAAATGCATTGTAAAATATTGTTGGAACATGCCCAGACTTTATAAATTTCCAAATTTCATTGTGGCGCATTTATCCGTTCTAGACAAGCAGACAGACAGAAGAGTGATCGTTTAAGCCTCGGGTCCCTAAATTCAAAACGGCGAAGTTGGCTGCAATTTCAGTGGCCCATTTCAGATGTCTTGGCACCTACATACCTTAACTTTTAAGCATATTTTTGCGTTATTTTCGTCAAAAAACGAAAATAGATTTTTTTCTTAAAGTAAAATAGATTGTGGGTGTTGATTGCTAAGGTTTTTTGCAATGTCTTTTTTTGCAACTGAGTAAAAAATTAATAAAGTTTACTATTTATATCATACGTTTATGAAAACAATACAACGGTTTTTGAAAATACAGTATATTCTGCAATCAACATCCGCATATGAAAGTACTTCAAAAAGAAACAAAATTTTTAAATTTATCCCACGAATTAACGGAAAAAATTGCTTATTCTGTAGCATTGCTCTTATTGGAATCAGATTCAATATAGTAAAATTCATCCCCTTAAGGGCTCCGATTTCACTTTTAAGACACGGAATAATAAAAAAATAAACAATACATTAATACTTGCTTACAATTTATTCAATTCATTTTCCGTCCAACATTGGTAATTATTCTTCTAAGACTTGGTCTTATCTCTAAAAATGCAACAAAAGGAAACGTAAAAATGTTTAGCGTCTAAATCAAATGAGTTTGTAAAAATACCAAGAATATAAACGTCATTGAATTTTGGGAACGGATAGTTAAAAATATATAAAAATAGGAGGTTTCCATTAGAAATTGTAAGGTTAATCGCTATACTGAAAAATCACAGACCGCTATACTGACCGTATCAAACTGTAACCTAGAAGTAAAACAAAATAAAAACTCTACAATGAAGCTGTGTATAAATCACGCTGTACTTTATAAATGCAGTATGTTTTTACTAGTTAAACTTTATTTTACCTAATTATTAACCCATTTAGAAAAATCTGTCGTGGACTGTAATTGATGTGTAGTGACTTTCACGGCTTCCTCTGGCTAAACCTTTGAAGATGTAGCAAAATAATGGGAGGATTCAACTTGAAACATTAAAGATCTAAATTTAGAAGCTGTAATGAAGAAGTTAAATCTTACAGGAGAACTAAAACAGATAACCTTACTCATCAAACAGATAAGGTCCTACTTTTCAAGGAAAGACTATATGAATGCTTTTACTGATGATTGACTAGATCAATGGGGCTGTGCCGGAGCTAGTGTTTCCTAGTGTTCACTATTGGAGTGTAGTGTTCAATAACAGATATGTTGGAAAACATAAATTAAATTAAATTTTGATGTAAAGGTGGAGGCTGTGTTGTTATATTACGAAACTTCACCTAAATAATTTTCACCTAAAGCTTCTCCTTGTGGAATCGAATTATGTTTTTGCAGATGTTTCATCAATATCAGAGCAATATTCAGCATGACCCAAGGCAACAAATTAGTTAATTGTCGACAATTTTTAAGGGAATTCAATGGATTTCACACCATATAGGTATAGTAAGAAACGATTTGGTAGTCACATTGGCAAAGAGAGGGCCACAATTTGTACTAAAGAGGACCATTTCCTCAAAAAATTAATTGATATTTGAAGTATTGCCAATTAATATTCTCAAGAGAAGACCTAAAGCGGCATGGCCAGCTATGGACAGAAAATATACAAACCACGCTGAGAGGCTACTTCAGATTGCAAACTAACTACCTTGCAGCTCACCAATATAAAATAATACTTGTACCGACAGAGATATACGCATTGTGCAGAGAACCAAACATAATGGACAAGCTAAATTTGTTAATATGCCCACTAAGGAATTTGCAGAAGAAGAAGATATATTGGGAAACACGTTACTAATGGGTTAAATGTGCCTAGTATATTCCGTTAAAAAACAACAACATACTAAAGTTTTACTATACCTCAGATAAATTAAAACGATTTTCCTTAAAGAATATTGTTATACTAATCCCCTTTTAAAAATAACACCAATTAATTACATCATAAATTTAAAATTAGATTTACTCAATATGTGAATAAAAGATGAATTTACTTTGTTCAGAAAAATAACGGGGTTCTTGATACAATTTCCGAGAAAGTAATTGGCTTTTAGCCCTAAATTTCCGATAAGAACTAAATGACTGTTTCAGACAAAGAAATCAAGTTGGCATAGGAAATGTAGCCCAGATTGGTGATATCTCCAAGCGATGCCGTTATTGACGTAAGGTTAATGGCCTGATACCTCTGGCTCTAGGTTAACCAATTTAACATTGAATAGACAAGACTTCCTACTAATGTTCAAGGAAATAATACATTATACAATGATTGACTCGCATCCCTATGATTTGGTAAGGCAGCCATCGGCAGTGTTCATTTCTTTAAAAAAAACTGCCGTGGGAACTAAAATAACTGCAATTTTTGTTCGGACATTTGCCATTATTTGTATGTACAGAAATTGTTTGCTATACAACAATTTGTTTGCTATGATGCCAATTGTCCGAAAGAAAAATTTTAAATAGTCAATGAATAATAAATAACGTTATGCCCAGAATAAAATAACTTTGTCCGTATTTCAGTTGAGTAAAATGGGGAAAAGTGATGTAGCTGTTAAATGATTTTAGAAATTTAGTTGTAATTATTTAAGTTAGCAGTCAAATATTAATTTTCAAGAGAAATTATGATAATGAACAAAACTAATTGTATGGGAAAAAGCTTTCAGCTAAAAGAAATTGGCAAAGTTGGACCAGTGGGAATCTATTGTGCGAAGCTTAAATCAAATCAATAATTGCTTTTTTACTTTTTATTGAAAATTGCTAAGAAAATTAATTCACTAAATCAATTACCAAACATAACTTCTTAGGCTACTATTCAAAACGCATATTGTATTAATTTTTTTAAATATAGGTGTAGGATTAATTATAATCTAGGCTAAAGTTATAAATAATATTAAACTTACAACTCTCAAACCTCGTTAAAAGTTGGATGTTCGATTTAGAAATGACAGTTAATGGTAGACATTTTAAAAAGAGTATCCAGCTTGTTTCATGATTCTATAAACATTCATGCCAAAATCAGAAGCAAAGATACCTATAGGCTAATCAAGAAGTTGCCGAAACAAGAAGTCGAAGGGTACTGGATCAGGGTAGTGAGGAACACATGCCGAAACTAGAAGCGGTTAGATCTTGCTGGCTGTTTCCTAAGGCAGAATGCGGAGGAAAAAGTTTATATGTTGTTAAAATGTTTGATGAACAGTGTCAAAGACAATTGGTAGTAATTTACGCTCTGGCACCCTGCTGAATGGGTACAGCAACGATGCAGTGAACCCCAGTAGCAAATTATCAAGTATTTCTAGTTTTGGTTTTTGTAGCAACGCATCTCACACAACAGTTACTTATACAATTTATGTATTTTACTTCCAACCTAGAATAAATGAAAATAAAAAATATAAATATCACACATCAAATATAAATAATATAAACAAATTTGCACCAATCACGTCAATTAAACCTGTATAGATGCACGAAAAGTTTTGAAAATTTTTGAAAAACAACCCCCTTTTCGGCCAAAAAACCCAAAAAATCAGTTATTATTATTATTAGCTAAACGATAATTCTTATAAAGATGCCGTTTTTTGCATATGGTAGGGTACATTAAGGGCTACAAAAAAGTCAAATTTTATCAAAATCGCTAGAGCCATTTTTTTAATAAAAAAATAATAACAGATTTTTTGGGGTTTTTTGGCCAAAAAGAGGGTTGTTTTTCAAAACCTTTTTTAGTGCATCTATACAGGTCTAATTGACATGTTTGGTGCAAATTTGTTCGAAATCGATAGAATAGTTTTCTCTCTAGCTTTGTATACATACAGACATACAGACAGACATTTTGTAAAAAGCACTTTTTTGAACTCAGGGGGTCCCAAAACGGATATTTTCACAAAAATCTCAACATCGATTTTTTTTGCGATCACTATATATACTTTCTCTATACTATAGTATACTGAGAAAGTAAAATGTATCAAAATCAGATAAATAGTATTTTAGTTGAATTGAAATAAACAAACACTCTTTTATTTGTTATACGTCGTACCAAAGCGTGACATTTTGAGGTCATACAATTGACATACACTGTCTTTGAACTTTTTATAGCTCAACCAACCGAAATATTTCTTTAGATAATATATGGTTCAATGTGTGTATAATTAGTTGCGCGTGTAATTGTTTGTGCATTTTTTCTAAAAGTCTACTTTAATACTAGCAATAAATTGTATGCATGCACAGAAATTATAAGCTTTAACAAACAGCCTCTAACCATTTTCATTAAACTTCGAAGCTAAATATTTGTGTACTATTGTACTCTGTCTCATATTTAAATATATTAATTTAGGGGAGAAATAAATGGACTGACCACAGTGGTTTCTCTAGACTCTGGTGCATATTTGACGTTTTTCGATCCCTTCAGTAAAAACAGGGTTCGAGCTATTAAAAATTTGGATCAGGTTATTGGCGTAGGTAAAAATTAATTCAGCCCCAGAGCGAAATGTAGGAAGAAGGATAGAGTCCGACCCCAATCCTGATGGATCCCCTCTTTGATAGGTGTGGGTATTGGGCCTTAATGTTTTAGGGTAGTAAGAATGAGTGAATCCACCTCGCATCAAAGAGAAAATAGATTTGTTTACTTTAAGTTAGATTAGGTAAGGTTTGGTTACTCACTGAACTACTGCGTTTGGTTTGAACTTTGAACTACTGGGATTAAATTTAGCAAGCCACGTCTGTTTCTTCTACGTTTGACCATAATGGAATAATGAATTCATTGGAGATTAGAAATGCTCCAGGCTTTGAAAACAGCGCCTGTGTAGAAGGCGAACTTTTTGTAGATTTTAAATGTTTATAGTAGTGTGTTTATAGTAGTGTGTATTTGTTGGGAACTCGGTTAGCGGCAGCTCACTCGACTTTTTACTTTCTCCCCCCTATACGCAGTAGGCCTATATGGAGAAAGTATTGTTTTCGTCCAAATTTTCGAATTTGAATTTTTAGTTGAATTATCTGTTTTGGTGCTCCCTGAACCCCAAAATATTGTTTAGTGGAATTATCTGCGTTGGTGCTCCCTGGACCCAAAAATATTTTTAGTGAAATTATTTGTTTTGGTGCTATCTGAACACAAAAAATTGTTTTTTTTTTGGTGATGTCTGTCTGTGTGTCTGTTATGATGTATACAGAGCTGGAGACCATACCAACGGTCCGATTTTGATGAAATTTGGTATGTAGGTGTAGTACTGAAATATCTCTAGGCGTTTTTGTTCATTTTTCCAAATTTTTCATTTTAAGGGGTTTTATCCCCCAAAAATGGCCAAAAAAAACTGAAAAATCTAAATTTCTCAACGATTTTCTAACGATTTTGATCAAATTTGGCTTATTTGTAGCCGTTAATGTACCCTACCATATGGAAAAACTGAATCTTTCCAAAAATTCTCGTTTAGGTAATAATAATAACTGATTTTTGGGGGTTTTTGGCTAAAAAAAAATTGTTTTTCAAAACCTTTTTCCGAGCATTTATACAGGCCTAATTGACATGTTTGGTGCAAATTTGTTCGAAATCGATCGAAAAGTTTTAATAATAATAATAATAATAATATTTATTAGTTAATATTTTGGATGAAACTAATATGGATGTGTATTACACACATCTAATATTTTCCATGGTATGTCCTACTTTTGCAATTGTAAATAACCACCTCCTATGCTACTCTTGGGAAGGTATAAAGTTTCAACTGGGAGAAATTATATGGCAGTTATCTGGTACCGTTTATTCCAGCTATTCTGAATTCTGTATACATAGTATTTTAAAACCACCCCACCAGGTTTGATTACCTCGGGATTTCCATTATTGTGTCTGTCTTACTTTGTGAGCAAGTTTTTATTTCTTTGACTTATTTTTGCAATACTAGTAAGCCTCCGTGAAAAATCACAGGCAGATTAATTAGATACACATCAGAAATACATCATTTAAAAAATACTATTAAAAAACTACAGACTTTACCTAGGCCTACCTATGATGACGGAGATTTTTAACTCGGCAAATGTGTACAATTATAAGGATTATAAAACTGTAGGCCTATTTATTAAAATTTTGTATTTATATAAGTTATTATATATTTAGAGAAATATAAAAATAATATCCCCCTTTTAAACATAAAAGGTTGTATTTATATAGGTACAGTTTATAACCTGAAAGCAAATATTATAACGTATTATAGCATACATTAAATCCATAACTCATATTAAAAAAAATAAACTTCACAAGAAATTATGATTGAAGTTGTAAACATAACCTCAAAGTACAATCTACGCTGGGTTTTGTTTATGTATTACAGATGATGGGTGAAATCAGCTGTTATATTGTACGTAAGTACGTGTATGTATGCACTTACGGACATACATTCGCTTTTATAGGAGTTGTGGATGAACATATTTGGCAGCAGCTGCCTGGTTTCCTGAACTTTCAACTTATCCAGAGTCAGATCCGAATTATTAATCCATTAAGGAGCCTTTCTACTGGTCATGTTTCGGGGCCAAGATCATGTTCAGCAATTGGCGTTGGGGTTTTCGTGTGATATCCATTGTATAGACTACGAGAAACTCAATAGAGCGTTTTTAAATTTCTTTTTCTATTCAAATTATTGATTTGAACACATTTAGGTTTGAAATAACTTTGTTAATATGATGTTTAATTAGACTTCAAACATAGCACACAAACCATAATACATAGATTTCATAAATTAATTGAAATAGCCGTTATTAAAAGGAGTGTTGACTGACGTATTGAAGTAAGAAGTTTAGGCTAATAAACATTCCTAACCTTTTGATCATGTTCGCATTAAGTTAATTGGTGAAACAGTTATCGATACAATTGATTGCATATGCTTAATGCATTTTATTATTATTTTAAACGATGTAGACTGAAGTAAAGGGGAAAGCATAAAATTATAATTATAATTTTTTTATTTTTGCTTAACAAATATTAAATTATTTTAAATGATGTTTGAGGACTTCAAAGCTATGTTATGTTACAAAGCTTGCCCGAAATTCTTCAACACCAACTGAAGTACTGTCAGTTATTTTTTGTGCCTCCATATTTCGTATATTCCATATCCTACGTATGGTGGTCATATTATATTAATCCAAAAGTTAAAAAAAATAGTCACTAAATCTTTTATTATTAGTGTGCAATAAAGTGTAAATAAAACGTCTGATATTAAAACTGATAACCGAAAACATTTTCAGGTGACATAACATAAAACATAGGCTAACTGTCACTGAAAATCAATCTAAAGTCTCAGGTGTTGTATAGAGATAGAGCAGTGACTCATTTACATAATAAGAATAAAACATTATAACTTCCAATAGTTTGTTAACAGGTTAACGCTGTAAAATTGTGACGTGTGCATTAAATATGCATTGTCTACTCTACACAAATTCTCCTCAGCGCTTTGACAGATGTAGGCCGCATTCCTTTACTCACGCAATATACAAGTAGTTTGAACTTCTTCCAAGTCTCTTTGACTTTCATATGTTTACGTAGGTGACACAACTTTCCACCAAGTGCTGCTTTAATAATTAATTGTATACAGGATATAACAAATATTCGGTACTTGTTGATTACATCTGTACTAAGAAATGTATATAGGAGGGAAGAAAATCCCTTTCTGTTAGTAGGTATCCCAAACAGGTTTATATTTACATTTTTATGCTTGTACTTTCCATTGATGTAATTTTGGAGTTTAAATTTTTGTGAAGAATAGTTATTCCACTATTACTCTAAGCAATATACATTTTTAAATCTACAACACACATTGTTTCTTTAGGTATTTAAACTAGATGTACCATTTCTTATACCTGAGTACGGCCCAATAAACAAATTTCAGCAATATTCATCACTGTTCCATACAAGCTCTATTCGTGTTTGTAAATATCACGATTTAGTTATATTTAGAGTGGTAAAACGTTGATATTAGGAATGTTTAGTGGAAGTTCCATGTTCGCTGCGGAATTTTTTATTGACATATATAAATTAATATCAAATATTAGTTCGACAATGTATCTGAACAACTCTCTACTCAAAGTACACAATTCAACAAAACGGAAACTTGAAACAGAAATATATCCTGCAGTTAAACATGAACTGCTTAAAATTGTACATTATGTAAGTAGACACTACCTTAAAACAAATAAATCAAAACTTTTCAATGCAATATTTATAAAACAAAGCAGTGTCATTTGATCGTAATTTAATTTGTAAATAACAAAACTATAAACTTATTACTGGGTATAGTGTAACAAATTAAATTAATATGGTTCATTATTGAAGAATTTTAGCCAAAAACTAAATGTTTAAACATTTACTGTTGCTATCAGCTGGCTGTCATAATATCGTACTTTTACAAATGTAAAAAATATTGTAATGAAATTACCTTCAAAATTGTCTTCAGTCCTGTGAATGTAGCACTAGCTACAGCGCTGTTTCGCCGATCACTGAAGGTCTAGCCATGGGTTCCCCCCTGTCTGGTATAATGGCGGAAATTTTCCTCAATGAAATAGAGAACAAACATTATTATCAGCCAGACTAACTCATTCAATAGAAAAATAATTTATTACTATAGATACGTAGTCGACATAATTTGCCTGTTTGAAGGAACAGAGAGACAAATTCATAGGCTAACCAATTTCTTAAATAACGTCCACCCCTCACTTAAGTTTACCACTGAAATCGAGACCAACAACAGACTGAACTTTCTTGACCTGACCATCACCAGAAGTGAAAATAAACATATAATTAAAATTTTCAGAAAATATACGCAGACCGACCATACAATACACAGCACTTCTAACCATCCGATATCACACAAACTGGCAGCTTACAATAGCTTCGTTCACCGCGCTATCAACACGCCTATGAATCTTGAAGACTTCAACAACGAAATAGCTACAATAAAACACATCGCAATATCCAACGGGTACGATCCCAATTCAATAGATAAAATATTAACTAAACACAGAAACAAATCCAAAAAATCAGTTTCAATTATTGAAAAACCAAAATACATCTCCATGAAGTTCAACCGAATTCTAGATCGTCCTATCAGCAACACTTTCCGCAGACATGGCTATAAAATCGCTCATCGAGCTTCTAATAATTTGAGTAACTTCTTACAAACCAAGCCAAACAGTTACAAAGACAAATTCATGGATAGTGGAATATATAAGCTATCTTGTAACGACTGTGACAAAGTTTATATAGGCTAGACAGGACGTTCATTTAAAACCAGATTCAAAGAACATATCCCTAGCCATAAAAAAACAATAGTAAACAGAGTTCAAATTACACAGAACACTTAATAAACGAAAACCACACTTACACTGACATCAACACTAATTTAAAAATTTTACATAGAGCCAAGAAAGGCACTACTATGAATGTATTGGAAGAATTTCAGATTTATAACGAATACAAAAATAGTCCGGATAACATACTAAATGATAAGTTAAACTTTTCTTCCAACCCTATATACGATGTAATCGCTAAACTAGGCCTAAAGTAAACGGTTACTGATAACCAACATCTATATTCAGTGTCCTACCTGCAGTCGGACAAGTACAACGTATGTGATGTGGCCACAAACATTTTTATTATATTATATTAACGAGGAGTTATTCTCCGATTTTATGTGTGTTAGTGTTGTGTGTTGTTCGAGTTCGTGTTTTATGTGTTAATACAAGCCTGACGAAGCCGACAGTGATCGGCGAAACAGCGCTGTAGCTAGTGCTACATTCACAGGACTGAAGACAATTTTGAAGGTAGTTTCGTTACAATATATAAACAGTCCAAGGCAAACAAATAGTCTATAAAAAAAAGTAAAAATTATCTAAATAACAGTAGACGATTAGGTTAATAAATTACTTTTAATGGAACAATTGAAAGAAACAAATTGGATTAAATCAGTTAGTAATTTACTAATTTCTTTTGTAAGCCATTTTGTGCATGAAAATTCCGACATTTGTACTTGTGCTCTTTGAGTTTGCATTAACACTGTAATGAAAGTAAAAACTTTGGATGATTTGAAAACCAGAATAGAAAATAAAAATGATGACAATTTGTATACCACACTGATAGAATCTCTGGCATGGGTAGTTATGTGTATTTCTTCAAGACATTCTATTTATTATTCATTTTATCGAAGTCTTCTGTGATTATATTCTAGTACATTTCTGCACTCTGTTACAATCAAAATGATTTGTAATTGCTTGTTGGACTTGTTTGGACTGGTGTTTATTGAGACTTGTAGGCCTACTGTTTTGTTAAGGTGAATTCGAATATGACGAGTCGTTTACTTCAATAGTTGGGCAATCCGAAAGTTGTATTTTGTCCTCGTCAACGCTTTCTCTTGGAAACAATATATTATTCAGTTCTTCAACACAAAGGCGATAAAATGAAGAATACAATGAGGTTTTGCAGTGCTATTATATCCGGAATGAATTGACAATGTCATAGCCATCAATTCTATTGCTAATGTATATTTCATTAGTGTAATGTTAGGCCACTCTGTGTAATTTATTATAATTGGACTGTTGCAAAGTCGTTAGTTAATATGCCGCCTAATAACGTCAATATTTATTCAATCAGCTTTGACACTATATTCTCCTTGAGTTGTTGGCAAACCAACTTTTCGTAACCATTACCAAAATGTAGAATCATCAGAACTACTTGTCAATGTAGTTTTAAGAATAATAGCCTAATATAGTAATGTAGAACGAAAAACATATTTTAGGAGTCACTGTCAGGCTTGTGTATGATGATATTTTACTAGGCCAAGCCTTCTTGGTGTTTTGAAAACGTTCTAGAGTAATAAACCTGATACAAGTAATATATATTGGAAATAATTGACGTAGTCAAAATTCAAAGTTTTTGATTCTAAAATAGTTCGTTTGTCTTAAAGCTTACTTAATTTGTTGGTCATTGTGGTGAAAGTTCATAATACTGTTTGTGTACATATGTTTATCATATGTTTAATTCTTATGTTATCATATGTTCAGATTGTTTTAGGGGTTGGCAGCACTGCTGCAGTATTGGTTATACATGGTTGACGACGGCTCTCAGTTGAAAGTGTATTTTATGAGTTTATATAAAGTGTTTAAACCTCACGGTCGGTTTGGATATTGTAATTAGTGTTGGAGAACAGAAATATTGTATTTGTTTGCCTTGAAAGTGTACAGTTTAATTTGTGTGTGTGTAAATAGTGTGCGTATACACGATGCGTCCACGAGGTTAGCTCTGCCTGTTTGAGACTGTATAGTTGATCTCATGCAATACGCGTTTTATTACTGCCCAGTTTATTTGTTTATTTATTTGTTTTATTTTGTGTCTGTGGTTGCGTTCGAATTCATATGAGTGAACGGAAAATTAATCAGTTCTTTTCTCCGTTGGTCCCACGAAGTGTTAAACGACAAAGATCAAACAGTTCGCCTGAAACTGAAATATTTAACAGGGCTAGAAACTGCCAGAATTTAATTATGGAAGCTGAAAAAGTAGGTGACATGACTCACGGGCAATTAATGGAAGGTCTGAGTGCTTTATTAGACCAAAAACTTTCTTTGATGGCGACTAAGGCTGACTTGTCAATTCTAACAGCAGATGTAAAAAATTTGACCGACGAAAATCGGGTTTTGAAAGAAGAAATAAATTTACTAAAAAGCCAAGAAAAGTTTGTAATGAACAAATTAAACGATTTAGAAAGTAGGTCTAGAAGAAATAATTTAATATTCAGGGGTTTGAAGTGGGGTCAAGGGACAGATTTTAGGGTGCTAGTTAGAAGTTTTTGTGTTGAAGTTTTAAAATGTCACGATCGGGTATGGGTGAATAGGGTGCACCCGCTAGGTGCTACCGGGAAAGTTGTAATTGCTCATTTTCCAGACGACAGTGACATTGAATTTATTTTGTCTAATGTGAGTAAACTAAAGGGAACGGGCTATATAGTGCACAGAGATTTTTCTCAAGAAATAAGAATAAAACGGTCTATGTTGCTGGAGATTAGGCGAGAAATAGAACAGCGTTCCGGGAGACGGCGGATGCCGTTGGTTTTTGATCATTTAATTGTGGACGGTTGCCGGTTTACTTGGACTGACAAAACGCTTATGTGGGGGAAGGATAATGGACTTGAAAAACTTAGAAGCCTTCTGGGACTTGATTTATCAGACTTCGTTTGCAAGTTAAAACAGACTGGACCAGGGAGGCTGCAGCGGGGAAGTGATGCGAAGGGCGCTTCGGATACGGTCTTGGGACAATGAAGAGGCAATGCCAATCCGCCAAGGGCAAAAGAAAGGGACACTGAGCATCGTTCGGAGAGTGACTATTTACAAGTATTGTGTTATAACATTTGTGGTTTAAAGTCTAAAATTAATGATGCAGATTTTTTCAATTTGTTAAATAAGTATGATTTAGTTATTTTATTAGAGACTTTTATTACTGAACAAGATAAGAATTTTGTTGTTTCAAGGTTTTTTAATTTTAAGATACATTTTGATTTTGCTGTTAGATCTGCTAATTTTGGTAGGGCTGTAGGTGGTGTTATTCTTTGTGTAAATCTGCAATCAACTCTTGCTGAAAGGATCTGTTTTATGCAGAACCATAATTTAAATTTTACGCGGGTTAAGATGGGGTTGTGTAATGAATATCTGACACTTTTACCGGTCTATTTAAATTGCAATAATTGGGAAAATGAGTTTGAAACAGTAGTTAATTTTGTTTCAACAGATCCTAGCAACAATTTAATAATTTTGGGCGATTTCAACTGCCGAATTGCTTCCGAACAGGGTATTTCGGACACAGACTTAAATTTAAATATCAATGAAAATCGTAATTCAAAGGATACTGTCTTAAATGCAAAAGGTCGTAAAATTTTGGAGTTATTTGAAAATTTCGGGCTAGTCGTTCTTAACGGTAGGTCAAGAAGTGATAGTGAAGGTGAATATACTTTTATAGGGGCAATGGGAACATCTGTTATTGATTTAGCTGCGGTTTCGATCAATTGTTTGCCGGCAGTTAGGGACTTTAAAGTGGTTAAACATTTAGGCTCGGATCATATGCCAATCGAAGTGTGTCTCAATGTTGGTGGACCTGATAGGGGTGGGGAGGTCGTTCTTCCGTTAATGCCGAGATTAAAGTGGACAGATGAGGATAGCGTGTACTATAAGGCAAGAATTACAGAAACTCTTGAATCTTTTCATAATATAACGGATAATAGCCAAGACAATGTAAATAATATAATCGAATGTATATTCAAAGCATCGAATTCGGGACGGACTTCAAGTAGCAAAGTGCATCTCAACAAAAAACAACCGTGGTTCGACTTTGAGTGTTTGACTGCGAGGCGACGAGTTTTTAAGTTATTGAGTTTGTTTCGTAAATCAAACTCCTCCCAGGTTAAAATGGCGTATCTTGAGGCCAGCAAGTATTATAAAAAACTGTGTATTGGTAAACAGAAGATTCATTACAATAATATTTTTAACGATTTGTGCCATTCTAGGGATAGTAAAAAATATTGGGGAACGATTAACAGTTTTAGAAACAAACATACAAATGTGGTTGCAAATATTGGGGTGGACGAATGGGTTCGGCACTTTAAGGCTCTGTTAGAACCATGCCCGTCAGCTGTTAGAATATTCTATGCAGAACTTTTTATTGAAGATGATTTTCTGGATGCTGACTTTTCCTTAGGTGACCTGAAAACGGTATTATCCCATTTGAAAGATGGTAAAGCTCCAGGTTTAGACAGGGTTCCATATGAATTCTGTAAATACGGCTCGGAGGTATTTTGCGCAAGTTTATTACGGATCATTAACGTAATTTATAAAAAGGGTGTTAACCCAGACAGTTTCAAGAATTCAATTATTTTTCCACTCCACAAAAAAGGGGACATCAATTGTGTTAAAAATTATAGAGGTTTGTCTTTCATAGATTCCATAGCTAAAATATTTTGTAGTTTACTGCTTAATCGAATGAATGACTGGCTAAATGAAAGAAAAATCCTAAACGAATTTCAGGCTGGGTTTAGAAAAGGATATTCTACCGTAGATAATATATTTAGCCTAACTAGTATGATTAGTTTGTGTTTAGGAAATAAAAAAGGTAAAATGTATTGTTTTTTTGTAGATTTTTCATCAGCGTTCGATACCATTGATAGGAAAGCATTGTTCTATAAATTGTCTTGTTTATGTTTTTCCACAAAGTTTTTAAAGGTGTTAAGAGATATGTACGATGGGACTAAAGCAGGGGTGTGGTGTAGAGACGGTGTCACTAGTTTGTTCGATACAAGCTCGGGTTTGAGACAAGGGTGTGTTTTGAGTCCGTTGTTATTTTCTTTGTTTCTCAACGATTTACCGGATTTTTTGGGCGGGGGCTACAATGTCGGGGGAACTTTGGTAAGGGTTTTATTATATGCAGATGACATTGTTCTTCTGTCGCCGTCGGCTGCAGGTCTGCAGGAGATGATACATAATTTACAATTGTTTGGCAATACTTGGAACTTATTGGTCAACTTAAATAAATCTAAAATTATGATTTTTAGAAAAGGTGGTGGGCTGAACGTGAGGGACAGGTTTTTTTACAATGGTGAACGGATTGAAATTGTTAACAATTACAGATATTTGGGGACGACTCTAACAGCTTCACTTTCTTGGGAACTGCATTTTAAGGAGAAGGCTCTTGCAGCAAAACAGGCTTTAAATACGGTATGGTACAAACTTTTCAGTTGTAATAAAGTTCCCTTGTCCGTCAAATTTTCATGTTTTGAAGCTACTGTAAGGGCATTAATGTGTTAGGCGCTCAGGTATGGGGATATAAGGAAAGCACTCAACTTGAGGGAGTTTTAAGGATGTTCATTAAAAGACTTTTTCAGCTACCAAACAATACTCCAAATTATATGTTACATTTAGAAACTGGCTATCACAAGGTTTATTTATTCACTTTAAGAAATCACGTAAATTATGTTGCTAAGGTACTGAGGTTGCCATCGTACAGGCTACCAAACATTCTCGCTAGGCAGGTGATAAATAAAAACGTTTATTGGTGTCGCGAGTGGAAAACCCTTGGACAAAAATTCGGGATTGATGTTTTTCTGAAAGGGGATACCGCCGACCGAGTGCTTGAACAGCTGACATTTATTGTTGAGGCAATTGGAGATAGCTGGTGGGATGATTGTTTGGTTAGGGCAAATAGTTCGCGGTATCACAGTCAATACAAGTCTCTCGACCTTGAACTTGGCAGTAAAAGCTACCTTATCGATAGTTTAAATATAAATATTGTTCGCTGGATTTTTAAAGCAAGAACAGATCAAATAGATCTAAACTTTAAACCCTGGGTTAGGAATAAAAAATTGTTATGTTCCTTGTGTAATACACAGGAGAATGAAACTGTTTACCATTTTGTTGCAAGGTGTCCAATTCTGTCAGGTTTTAGAAATAAATGTTTTTTTAAAAGCACTTTAAGTAGAAAAGAATTCATTGCATATTTGAACGGGCGAGATTGGCTTTGTCTTTATAAATTCCTAAGACAAGCGTGGCATTATAGATGGTTTTTAGTAAACGAGTTTAATTACGAATTTAATGAGTCTGATGCTTAAGTAAAGCTTCTACAATAACTGCAATACGTACTCCCAGTAGATTAGGTAAAAATGGGAATTATTTCTTTTTTAGACATATTATTTTGCATTTTATTATATTATTTCATACGCGTTGTGGGTTGATTCAAATATTTACTATCGTCATCTTTGTTTATTATATTTTATTTTATGGGTATTCAGTAGGCCTACAATTTCCATTAAGTATGATTTTAGCCAGGGTTGTTGCAGATATAATTATTGTGTTTACGATTAGTTCAGATATTTTAATGAATGGGTATTTTATTTGTAAGTTATTAACAATAATTAGGGTATTATGTTGCAGTTAATTTTATGGATGTCATTTTTATCTATTTATTTCTTCATGTCGCATTAAAAAAAAAAAAAAAATGTCGCATTTTTGTCATGTTTTTTTGTAAATTTGTAAGTTTTGAAGGCAAGTGTTTATTTTCTATGTGTGTTTTAATTTCTTGTTTATGTCAATTTTAGGAAACTAAGAATGCCAACACAGCAGACGGTCTATGGACCAGTGCTGAACAAGTGTTTTTTCAAATGTGAAATGTTTTGATATTTATAATTTCTTAAATAAAGCACTATTATTATTATTATTATTATTATTATCATATGTTCAATTCTTAATAACAAATTTAATGTTTACTTTTCATGCTAACAGAGTCATGTCTAGTTTTAAGCACGGTTTTAAGGTGAATAAAACCTAAATTCATTTTGTAAAAGTTTTTTCTTTTATGACAATTTATTCATCTTAAAAAAACTTTAGTTCTTTTCTTAATTTTACATAATTTAATTTTATATAAATTTTTGCTGAAATGGAAAGTTATTTCCAACACGATTTGATACAGAACCAATAAAATTCTGAAAACTCAACTCCTCTATAGAAGCATTGGCGAAAAACCTTTGAGAGCTTTCTTGCAAAGATAACTAAAAAAGAAGAACTAACATCAGAAGACAAATTAAATCTTTTAAATAACCACGTATCACAGCCAATTTTTGATTATTATTTTGAGTGTAATTCATACGAGGATGCTATAAAAATTCTCAATGACATATACATCAAACCAACTAATGAGATATTTTCAAGATACCAACTGGCCTCTCGTAAACAACAATCTAGTTAATCAGTAAATCAGTACTTACTAGCTCTAAAAGTACTAAGTAAAGAATGTCAATTTGTTGCTGTCACAGCAGAAGAGCACAAAAACAACTTCGTCAGGGATGCATTCATCAACGGGCTAGTCTCTCCAGTTATTCGACAACGCCTGCTTGAGAACAATTCATTATCATTGGAAGAAGCCTCTAAACAAGCCAGAGTTTTAGAAGCAGCTCAAAATCAAGCAGTTTGTTACACTCATTGTTCAACATGAGTGTCACAACTTAAACTAAATGCCACTACTTCAAACCAGGAGTGCCCATCCCCCCCAAAGTCTATGGCGCAAATCCCCCCCAAAACCTGCCTATGGGTTCCCTCTCCCAAATAAAGTAAACATTTTATGCCATTTTAGCAAAAAAAAAAAAAAAAAATTACGCATAATTATTTTTTTTCTTAAAAGTGTTATTTTATTCTCTAAAAACAACCCATTAGGTAACTTAAAGTTTACAGTTAAATCCAATAACTAATTAAAGTTTTTCATAAAAATATGTTTATGGAAAAAAGGAGGCTCTACGTAATTTATAAAATAATACAAATACACAAATTCAGTAAGATTTGTTAACAAAAACAACACATTACTACTTTTGAAAGTAGCAGAAGACATCATAATATTAAATAAGTTCTTTAACCTCTAATGCTTGGTGAAAAAGAAATCCTTGTTATTGGTGGTAATCGTATGTAATGTAACATGTTAAAGTATTAAACTAGCTATTCGAATATAATAAAAATAGCAATATATAGTTGAAAAATACAAAAATAAATTTACATTCATTGATAATAATTAAGAAAATGTTGTAAGAAAATAACAATAAAAAACTACAATACATTTTGAAGACCAGTAGTAGGTACATAACCGATTTGGAAGAATACAAAAACATAATGCAAATAAATGATATTTCATGCAACACAAAATTAAGTGAAAATAAAATTGTTTTAATATTATTTTGATAAAATTAGACATTGATTGAAAAGTAGTTACAAAGTGTAAGTATCGGGGAATACAATAAATTAAGATTTTTAAATAAATAACAAAAAATAACTAATAATAATAATAATAATAATTAAGAAATTGTTGTAAGAAAATAACAATAAAAAACTACAATACATTTTGAAGACCAGTAATAGGTACTTAACCGATTTGGAAGAATACAAAAACATAATACAAATAAATGATATTTCATGCAACACAAAATTAAGTGAGAATAAAATTGTTTTAATATTATTTTGATAAAATTAGACATTGATTGAAAAGTAGTTACAAAGTGTAAGTATTGGGGAATACAATAAATTAAGATTTTTAAATAAATAACAAAAAATAACTAATAATAATAATAATAATTAATAATATCAAATAGATTTCAAAAGAACTTGATGGAATAAAACTAACAGGCCAGACGCATTAGATGTAAATGTACGTTGTGATTGAGCGACTGGTGCGATCATCGCTCTGCGATAATCGCAGGCGCCTGCTTTGCATTGTTCAAAATGATCTTGTTATGAACGGGCGACTGGTAGAATAATCGCTTCAATAACAACATTCTGACGGCGATCATCGCTCCGCGATTATCTTCCAGCGATAATCGCAGAGCTATGATCGCACCAGTCGCTTCAATCACAACATTAACCCGATAGCAAATGGAAGTCAAAACGGACGTACCAGGTCAAATTTCATCGAACAAGATATCACTGAACAAAATCATGAGATGTCACAAACATTTTCAAATGTGATCTTTCAAAATGTCAAATGGTCCAATCAAAATAAAAAACGAAATCAAACACTGAAATGGAGAGGAAAGAGAAAATACCCTTAGTTCAACCCTCCCAATATCACGGCTTACCATCTGAAGATACACATACTTTTATATTCAGATAAGAAGTGGCTTCAAGAGCTTACGGATGGACAGTCAAATCACAAATCAATCTATTAATTACATACCATAACGTCTAAGACAACCAAATAATAGCATATTATGTAATACAGGGTTTAAGACCTGAAATTTGCGAACATATAATAACAATGGAGAATAGACCACAGAATCTAAGGAAAATTGAACAACTTTTTCAAAAAAAAAAACAAAAAAACCCTAAATCACCAAAAAATACTTAAGAATCACAGAAAACCACAATAGCACGGGAACTAGACATTTTGAAACCATTAAAACCATGACAGAGCAACTTACAGAAATTGTACACACATTTGGGTTAAATATACAACAGAAAGGTTATAAAACAAATACATTTCATATAAACGGTACCAGAAACTGGCACATCTTTCTCACAAACATATAAATGTTTAATTTAATATAAATTATTAAACAGATTCACTGTGACTTCATTTTTGTAGGAGGGGTAGGAGAGGTGATTTTAAACTAGGAGATTAACTAATAAATATTATTATTAGCTAGAGATAAAACTATTCGATTGTTACGATCGATTTCGAACAAATTTACACAAAACACGTCAATTAGGCCTGTATAGATGCACGAAATTTTTTTTGAAACTTTTTACAAAATAACCCCCTTTTTGGCCAAAAATCTCTAAAAATCAGTTATTATTATTAGCTAAACAAGAATTTTTAGAAAGATACGGTTTTCTGCATGTGGTAGGGTGTACATTAAGGGCTGCAAATAAGCCAAATTTGATCAAAATCGTTAGAGCCGTTTTTTAATTTAAAAAAACAATACCCTAACTGATTTTTTGGGGGGTTTTTGGCCAAAAAGAGGGTTGTTTTTCAAAATTGTTCAAACCCGTTTTTTGAACAGGCCTATACAGGCCTACTTGACATTTCTGGTGCAAATTTGTTTGAAATCTATCGAATAGTTTTCGCTCTAGCTTTGTATACATACAGACAGACATTTTGTAAAAACAACTTTTTTGGACTCAAGGGTCAAAAAATGAATATAAGACCAACAATGTTCAAAACAATGTAGGACAAAACTACACAATATGTAAAATAAATAAATAATAATACTCTGAACAGATTTTTCTTCCGAAAATACAACTGCAATATATGTAAAATGGACAACCATACAAATGAAGAAAGTGATTTTCATCCAAAAAGAAACAAGTAATACATAAGTCAATAAAACTGTTTTGTATTAAAAATTAGTTTAAAAAAAGTTAATAGTAATACTACTTTCAATGGATTTTTTTATGATTTGAACAGAAGTTTTTTTCTTTTATTAGACGACAAGACAAACTTGTTCACTCACTTCCGCTCATTTAATAACTATGAATTTGTTATCGTTTTAAAGTTAACTAAACGTAAACTTATAACGTTGTAATTTATAACGATGTAAATTTGATATTGAAGTTAGAAAATAGTCAACCTTTAACCCTATTTGAATTTAGACTAATATTTCTAATAATATGCAATTATTTCTAATAATAATTTTTTCTACACTATATTTCTGTGTAGTGGGAAAGTTGTTTTACTATTTATTTCACGTCATTTTCGAAATCACCAATCTAAAGAGCATAAAATGAAGGTAATTCGGTATAGTAAATTTCATATTTGTATCGTTAAACTCATACTTGTTGAAAAGCACGTTTCATACAGAAACCAAAAATATACACTTTGTAAGACATTTGTTGATGATTTATGCATAAACGCAGTTTGGACGAAAGGCTGCATTTTTAATTCGAGCCGTGATGAAATGCGCTGAACCCGTAAAAAAATAGTGTTTCTGAGTAGCATCCCTTATCTACTTACACCGTTTTACACCATGGTTTTGGGACTGTTGTGAGGGGGAGGGCAGTTGTTTGCAGAATGACCTTGACAGGCTTTCAATGCTATAAATGTCTATAATATGTTTATACTTTGTTTACACCACACGCGGCACCCTCTATCGGCTCGTCTCTACACTGCATTACAAACAAGCAGTAATAGTCGAATTGCCTGGCTGTCAATAATACGGCACTTTCACACGAATAATTGGAGATTTTTAACACATAGAAACAACAGATTATCTCCTAATCTCTTGGGGGGAATCGTCAAATCTTCATATTTTATATTGATTTTAATCAGGAACATATGAAAATTCCCCCCCAAGCTGTGAAAAACACCCTAAAAATTGATTCCCCCCCAAAAATTCTGATGGCGCAACTTGCGCCATCAAACCATGCTGTGGGCACCCCTGCTTCAAACACTACACTGTCCTTGAAAAACAAGCAAAAGGTAAACAAGACGAAGAACACTAACTAACTGCTTCTACATCATCAACATGCTATTTCTGCGGTGGACTAAGGTATAAGTGCCCAGCTAAGGATGCGACGTGTAAAATTTGCTCAAAAAGGGTCATTGTGGTAAAGTATGTAACTCTAAAGCTAAAAATAACTCTGTTAACTCGCTAACTTTATCAAAAAATGATAACTTTGTAACATCAATATCTGCGGCTGCGCCTTCTTGTCTTAAAAAAGCTATTGTCAAAGTGTTAATTAATGGAATCCAGGCTGATGAATTAATAGATACTGGAAGTTCACAAAGTTTTGTTGATCAATCTTTTCTATACAAAAACAAAATCAAATTTGTTCCTGGAAAAGGTAAAGTGTCCATGGCTTTTACTTCTTTATCTTCTAGAATTGTCGGTCATTGTATTGTTAACTTAAAACTACAAGAACATTCATACCTTTAATCAAAGCTTGCTGTTCTTACTGACTTGTGTGCATACATGATTATAGGTCATGTCTTATTGAAACAGCACTCTCAAATCCAAGTTAACTTTGGTGGTTGAAAAACTCCCCTTTGTGCTTTGGTTAAAGTGAATATTGAACCCCCGCCTCTATTTCATAATCTAACAAAAGATATCAGACCTATAGTAAGTAAATCCCGTAAATACTCCATGATTGACAGGGTGTTAATTAGTGAAGAAGTAAACAGATTACTTGCTGAAGGAATAATAGAAGAAAGTCATTCACCTTGGCGAGCACAGGTCCTGGTCACTACTAACAAAAATCGCAAAAAGCGAATGGTAATAGACTATTCCCAAACTATAAATCGTTTTCACTTTACTGGATGCCTATCCTCTACCAAGTATTGAATATATTGTATCATAAGTATCTAGCCACTCAGTGTT
>JAGFPH010000091.1:175651-220344 GCA_018207615.1 Philaenus spumarius
CCAAGTATTGAATATATTGTATCATAAGTATCTAGCCACTCAGTGTTCAGTACGATTGACTTGTCCAGTGCCTACCACCAGATTCCGTTACGAGAAGATGAGAAACGATACACTGCCTTTGAAGCTGCCGGACGTCTATACTAATTTTGTCGAGTGCCATTCGGAGTAACAAATGGTGTGGCCTGCTTCCAGCGAGTTGTAGATGACATCGTGAAGGTTGAAGGACTCACAGGTGTGTATGCATATCTTGATGATATAACCATCTGTGGGAAAGACCAGGACGAACATGATAGAAATCTCGCAAGTTTCCTAGCAGCTGTAAAAAAGTACAATCTTACTATTAATGAGAAGAAGAGTAAGTATTCTGTACGTTCAATACAACTACTAGGATATAAAATATAAAACAAAACTGTAAAGCCTGATGAAGAACGTCTAAAGCCTTTGTTGAACCTTCCCCTACCTACTGACTCAGCATCTCTTAAAATAACAGTGGGAATGTTGTCACACTACTCAAAATGGATCTCAAACTACTTTCAAAAAGTTCAAAGCTTAGTTAGTACAAAATCTTTCCCGCTTTCATAAAAAAACTATCTCAGATTTTGAGCTGATGAAAGAAGAAATTGCTCAATCGGCATTGTCTGCAATTGCTCAAGATATCCCGTTTGTAGTTGAAACTGACACATCGGAACATTCTATAGCTGCCACTCTTTCACAGTCAGAACGCCCAGTTGCATTCTTTTCTCGAATGCTTTCCCACAGCGAGGTGCGACATTCAGCTATAGAAAAGGAAGCGTACGCAATTGTTGAATCTATGAAAAAATGGAGACATTTTCTTGTTGGTCGCCATTTTAAATTGATAACTGATCAAAAGTCTGTGACTTTTATGTTTGACCAACAACAAAATAGCAAGATTAAAAATGAAAAGATACTCCGTTGGCGGCTATAACTCTCAGTTATGATATTGCTTCAGTTATGATATTGGTTACCGACCAGGCAAGCAGAATGAAGTTGCAGATGCACTATCAAGAGTTTGCGGTGCTACTATAGCAGATAAGCTTTACACTTTACATTCAAACATTGGACATACAGGAGTTTCAAAAATGAGTCACTGGATCAAAAGCCGAAACTTACCGTTTTCTATTGAAGAAATCAAGAAGGTGACTGCCTTGTGTCCAGTGAGTGCCGAACTCAAACTACGTTTCTACAAACCTCAAGAAATGCATTTACTAAAACCTACTACACCATTTGAAAGATTGCATATGGATTTTAAAGGACCTTTACCATCCCAAACAAAGAATAAGTACTTACTAAAACAATCATAGATGAATATTTTCGTTTCCCATTTGCTTATGCATGTTCAGACTTGACTGAAAGTACTGTAATTGAGAAGTTTTGCGATTTATTCAGCATATTTGGTACTCCATCATACATCCACACAAACAGGGGATCTTCATTTATGTCTAACGAATTAAAAACGTTTCTTCATTTTAGAGGTATAGCTACAAGTCGAAGAACACCATATAATCCCCAAGGCAACGGTCAGACAGAGCAACTAAATGGAACTCTTTGGGAAACTGTATCTCTTAACTTAAAGAGTTGAAATATGCAAATCAATCAATGGGAAAAAGTTATAAACGATTTTCTACACTGTGTAAGATCGTTTTTGTGCACTGCTATACAAATATGACACCACATGAGAGAATGTTTGTTTACAGCAGAAAATCAACAAAAGAACTATCTATGCCAACATGGCTCATGCCACTTGGAAAAGTACTCTTGAAGTGATATGTTAGACAAAGTAAATACGATCCACTTGTTCACGAGGTAGATCTGATAGAAACAAACCCAAACTATGCCATTGTGCGACTACCAAACGGAAATGAAGAAACCGTATTCCTTCGTCACTTAGCTCCGAGAGGCGATTGTGAGCGGCTGCCAGGTGAATCTGATTTCAACAGCCTAAGATCAAGTATAAATATATCTCATAGAAGCCCTACTAGACTAGGCTCACAAGATAGAACAACTAAAGAAGACAGGCAACCAACAGCAGTAATACCAGAAACTTGCATACAACAAGAAGTAGCCGATTTCGAGCCAGAACTGACAGACCCAGGAATTGTTGATAAACTATTTGAACTTAGACGATCCCATCGACAAAGAAGAGCTCCCGATTACCTGAAAGACTACGACTGAAAATCAAGGGAGGAAGAATGTGGTGAAAATTCATAATACTGTTTGTGTACATATTATGTGTATCACATGTTTAATTCTTATGTTATCATATGTACAATTCTAAATAACAATTTAATATAATTTTTTCATGCTAACAGTTAGGTAGGTTTTAATATGAATAGAACCTAGTTTCATTTTGTAAAGGTTTTTTCTTTTATGAAAGTCATCATAATTATTTAAGTAAATAGCGTCAGACGCTATTGTTGAGGACGGGATTAGACAAGGGTTCGACCTTTAAATAGTCAATCAAAGCAGTTTTGTGTAGATTACAGCTGGCTACTCTAACATAAGGCTGAGCTGGTGAAGTTATTATAACTTTGCTCGGAATAACTACAGTAGCTGCAATAAAACTAACTACTTCAGATTAAAGAGACGAATATAAAAAAGTTGATCTCCTAGTCTAATTAATTGTTTAGTAAATTGCTTTGTAGCTTATTGTGCGGCAGTTCTAATGCTTACTTTTGTGACATGTCAAATCTGGGGTTTTCAACTGTTGGCTACAACTCAGCAGACCTCTTTCGTACACTTTATTATAGAAAGCCATTTTTATTTCATATATACTTCATACGATGGAATATAAGTGTGATTATCTTTGCGCCTTCGTACAATTCAATTCAATGAAAAAGAAATGAAATGTCATGCCCAAATTCCCTGATTACCCTCCTGTAATAAGGTGACTTGGAATACAGCAACTTGTAGATGCCTAGAAGACCTTTGATTGGTTATCAATGATAAGAACGAGCTTTTTGGGCGTATAGGAAAACTAGTTTTTTGTAGTCTTCGTTGTGATTAAACTAATGAACACTATCTTAAAATAACTAAAAAGGATGATGACCGCAGATCACGTATATTTTAAACATACATAATAAAGTGAAATGCGTTTGGTTCTGTGACAATGTGCTGCTTGCCACATTGAACGACTATCCTTACTCCTTACCCTTGCCATTAACTTATCATTAGATATCAGTTAATTTACAGATTTTGGCATGACATTTGTTATACTTTCTGGGTTATGATTTTTTCTGTGACTATACCATTTATTATAGAAACTCGAGAATATAGAGAGTTATCGTGAGTTATACTAGTCCAGCGATGTTTGGCAAGAGTGGGTTGGAACTATTTATTTGATCTGTGCCGCTTATGGCTGGCAAAATTATTATTGCTACAAAACAAAATAATTTGGAAAGCCATTTAAAAAGTGAATTGCATTCACGCGCTGATCAGTCTTTAGTGATTTGATTGGAACTACTTTAACTTGTATTCCCAAGCATCTCACAAAAAATTTCATTGAGTTTCCAATCTAAAAGGTGGGGTTTAATCAGTGGTTAGTTGTACGAGCTAGATTATTTTTTTGGATAGAAAATTTTGCTTAAAATTATATTATTAAAAATTGCTTAATTCTTCTCCTTAACGGCGTCGCTAAATTTAATTAGAGAAATCGTGTTATGCAAATTTTCCCACTTTAAATACAGTCTTACTAAAATAGTAATTTTGTAAGATTTAACTAACAGTATTTTTTAGAAATCTTGTCAGTTTCTTTAAGTACAATTTGATTTGATAACCTGCTTTTTAACAAAAAAGTAGGTCTAAATAATTATGTACTACAATTATTATGTGTTGTCAGGTTGTTCATCCAGAATGTGTTTAAAAACTACTTATTGCTTAAATAATTCTACTTAGGTAAAATTCAATGTATTTTGTAGAACCCCAGCTGTTCATTGATTCAACGCCTAGTAGATTGGAAATGCGATACAACAGTCCAATCACTCTTGGAGGCGCTAGAGTAACCTCTAGCAATTCACATAAGGTCACCTATATATTTACTATTTAGTTTCTATAATCAATGCTACCACAATACAAGAGCAAAACATGCGAGAAACATGTAAAGTTTACAGATCTCCAAATTAATTTGTTTATTCCAGCTCTAACAACATTATTTTGTACAACTTTCTGACTCAAAATTACCACTAGATGCACATTTACCATTTGTTATCTTCGCGATCGATATAATAAACTATAACACACATCATATCATACTAATATTATAAATGTGAAAGTTTGTATGTTTGTTTGACTGACAATCACGCAAAAAGTACTACTGGATGGATTTGAATGAAATTTGGCACACATATAGATCATGACCTGGAATGAGACATAGGCTATAAATCATATTGATTTAAGGGTTGAAACAACCCCTAAAACAATAAATATTTATTATTATACATCCATTAAGACTAGAAAGCTGGAATTTAGTACATTATTTCTTACAAGGTACATATAAAATGTAAACTATATTTACATTTTACGCTGTGCTGCTAAGGGGTGAAATTGTAATAACGACCCCTAAAACAATACAAATTAATTATTATACTTCACATAAAGCTAGAGAGCTGAAAAATGGTACATTCATTTCTTACAAGATATATATAAAAAGTAAACTATATTTGTATTTTTCAGTGTGTTGCTAAGGGGTGAAAATGTAACAACAACCCCTAAAACAATACGAAATAATTATTATATTTCCCATAAAGCTAGAGAACTGGAAATTGGTACATTATTTCTTACAATACATTTATACAATGTAAACCATATTTCCTTTTATTCACGTACTTCTTAGGGGTGAAAATGAGATAACAACCCCAAAAACAATACAAATTAATTATTATACTTCCCATAAAGCTAGAGAGCTGGAAATTGGTACATTCATTTCTTACAAGGTACATATAAAATGTAAACTATATTTGCATTTTACACTGTTCTGCTAAGGGGTGAAATTGTAATAACAACCCATAAAACAATACAAATTAATGATTATACTTCTCATAAAGCTAGAGAGCTGGAAATTGGTACATTCATTTCTTACAAGGTACATATAAAATATAAACTATATTTGAATTTTACACTGTTCTGCTAAGGGGTGACATTGTAATAACAACCCATAAAACAATACAAATTAATTATTATACTTCTCATAAAGCTAGAGAGCTGGAAATTGGTGAATTCATTTCTTACAAGATATATATAAAAAGTAAACCATATTTGTATTTTTCAGTGTGCTGCTAAGGGTTGGAAATGTAAAAACAACCCCTAAAACAATACGAAATAATTATTATACTTCCCATAAAGCTAGAGAGCTGGAAATTGGTACATTTATTTCTTACAAGACATTTATACAATGTAAACCGTATTTTATTTTATTCACGTGCTTCTTAGGGGTGAAAATGAGATAACAACCCCTAAAACAATACAAATTAATTATTATACTTCCCATAAAGCTAGAGAGCTGGTAATTTGTACAATTATTTCAAACCAAATTTCCATTTTGTAGTGTTCCATCATCTTCGATTATATTATTACATGATTACATTATTTTTTTACAAAAATCGTCAATATCTCGAAAACGCTGCGTTCTAGAGCATTTTTGACGATTCTCGACCCCTCTTTAGGAAGCACCATTTTTGCCAGTTACGGGCTATACAACGGTAAAGTGTATATTCCCCTGGGGACTCTCCCCTCCAAGTCGAATTTTGATTTCTACAAATTGGGTAAAATAAATGAGAGATGGGTCAAAATATATGTTTTTTATTGCAAAAACACGTTTTATTCCTTAGGCTTCGATTATATTGCAATGATTTGAAGCTTTTTAATTGTTTTTTCACAAAAATCGTCAATATCTCGAAAACGGTGTGTTCTAGAGCATTTTTGATGATTCTCGAGTCCTCTTTAGGACACACCATCTTTGCCAGTTATGGGCTATACAACGGTAAAGTGTATATGCCCCTGGGGGCTCTCCCACCCCAAGTCGAAAGTTGACTTCTACAAATTGGGTAAAATAAGTGAGAGAAGAGTCAAAATATATGTTTTTTATTGCAAAAAAACACGTTTTATTCCGTCGGCTTCGATTATATTGCAATGATTTAAAGCTTTTTCATTGTTGAAGCTTTGCACCCGTTGTAAAAGGGATGGGGTGTCGGTCGAGAAACCGCGTCACGCGTTAGGAGTAAAATCCGGAAGTGCCTTTTTATAGCTTTCTTCGTATATTCGTATACTTTCCTATACTTAAATATACTTAAAAACGTCGGATTGTTTTGAAACTTTGTACACTTATCAAGGACCTATCGCAATGCAGTATTAATTTTGTTGGGTGTAGTAAGTGAGCACTGATCATGGTCCCCAGAACACGACGTGATTTTCACCCCCTTCAAAAAGTCGGATGATTTGAAACTTTGCACACTTATCAAAGACCGATGACAATGCAATATTGATTTTGTTGGGTGTAGTAAGTGAACACTGGTCATGGTCCCCTGAACACGTTTTTGGCAGTCATTAAAAATATTATATTCAGGGTGATTCACGACGATATGCAGAAACTTCGGGAGCTCATTCATTTTGTTGGGTGTAGTAAGTGAGCACTGATCATGGTCCCCAGACTAACTGTGACCAACTAAACAGATGCAACGATTGTTTTCATAAGTGTATTGTTTTTTCACAAAAATCGTCAATATCTCGAAAACAGTGTGTTCTAGAACATTTTTGACGATTCTCGACCCCTCTTTAGGAAACACCATCTTTGCCAGATATGGGTTGTACAATGGTAAAGTGTATATGCCCCTGGGGGCTCTCCCCCCACGTCGAATTTTGATTTCTACAAATTGGGTAAAATAAATGAGTGACGAGTCAAAACATGTTTTTTACTGAAAAAACACGATATTCCGTCAGAGGTTTTGACAATTCTCGACCACTCTTTAAGTGACACGTAAATATATACATTTTTACCTGCATTTGTTACAATTTGTCAACATTTACCATCAGACTGATTGTGTTATACTTCTGCTTACACAATGAATTATTCCCGTGCGAAGAACAGGTACAACAGCTACAATATGCCTATAATTTGATAGAGTTTGATATTTTGATAAAAAATATAATATATAAATAACAAAAATATCACAAATATGCCTACAGTTATATAACATCATATTTAAATAATCTTTATAATTGTACACATTTACCAAGTTAAAAATCTCCTCAACATAGTAATGTCTGCCTACATAAAGTTATTACTTTTTAAATTATTAATTTCTGAGGTGTATCTAATTATTCAGCCTGTGATTTTTTACAAGAAATTACTAATTAAATATTGAACTGTAAATTTTTTTTAAATACAACATTTTTAAGATTACATCATTGACACAGCCTTATATTGTATTTCTTATTCTTCCATTTGAAACCTACGACAACTAAATGCATTCTTTGTCTTCAACAACAATCGTTTAACGTCGGCATAGCCCGATTTCAGTATTTATAGGTTATGTTGTAAACTATTAAAATGTAAAAGGAATTAATAATAAAGGTTTTATCATAGATTACGATTTATACATGGGTAATCCTACATAAATCGACACGCAAGACGTCACTTACTGTCGCATGAAACTGTTTCCGTCTTATATAGATTTCTAGCAAATTTAAGCCTATGTGCTATGGACGAACATGTGCGTCCGCTTTAAAATATTAGTGATTATTACGTAGAAAGGTTCAAAAATAAAAAATAAATAATTTCTACTAATTTAGACTATAAATATAAAAAATAAAAGGTCAGCTCATAGCATAGGAAATACGAAATTTGCTTAGCAGTGAATGTGTTAAGGATGAGGTAAACATCCACTAACATATTGAACAACCTCCATCACCTGAGCTACCGGTATATATTTTAAATGCACAAGTATTTACAGGCATTTTTAACCAGTTCAAATCTATATATATAAAATACCATATACCACTCACTGACTGCCTGACTCACTCATCACGATTTCTCAAAAACTACTGAATGGGTTGCAATCAAATTTGGTATGTAGCTTCCTCTAGGATCCTAGGTGTTCGCTAAGAAAGGTTTTCCAAAAATTATAAATTTTAGGGTTTTTTGGGGGGGGGGGGGTTAAAGTTACTAGAAAAAAAAACACCAAACGGATTGGAATACAATTTGGTATGTAGCTTCCTCTAGAGCCCTAGGTGCTCCCTAAGAAAGGTTTCCATAAAATTCTAAATTTTAGGGTGGTTTGGAGGGTCAAAGTTAATAAAAATCCCCATAAGAAACACATAGTGTACTATATTTATTGATATGTTTTTGTTGCTATACATTTAACTTTGATTTGTCTATCCGTGCAAAGCCGGATCGGTGTGAAAATGTAATAACAACCCTTAAAACAATAAACATTAATTACTATGCGGCGAAACTTTGGACCGTGTGCGAAGCCACGGGTACAGCAGCTAGTTTGTTTATAAATTTCCTTCCACATTGTCTAGGTCTTCGACTATAAATTTAACTCATACCGTGTGTGTAACATTATGGGCTTGATTTTAGCGTGATCTTAACAAGTTAGCTGGCACGAGTTAACTAAATACGACTACTGTTGTTATTAGGCTTGATGTCACATGTTTTCTAATTATCGACTAAGATTTAATAGCTAAGTTATATTGATAACACGAGATTACATGGTTGAATGCTGATAACAACAGAAATGAAATTTAAATTGAATCATAACGACTGCAATAACGTGATGTAGTTATTTTTCTTATCTCATATTGCTTAGTTGTAATGGTTAACGTGCAGTCATTTTAGTTCAGCAATATTAAGTCTGGCCATTGTACCAAACCAGATGATATTTAAGAGCTCCAAAACATATTTTTAAATGGATGATTATATACTTTCTATCACACAACTCAAAATTGATTTTTTTTGCAATGACTAGCCGAAATGTTACTCAGTAGTTAGTCATGTAGAACATAACTTTTACCGATAAATATCAAATACAAAATAATTTATAGAAATATGTTTTGTACAGCATACCGACTTCGTTATTTTATTAAGTAAAAATTACTATTAAACATATATTTTCTGCTAATGTTACCTGTTGTAGGCCTGTTATATTTGCCTTAATATTTCGTGTATTTCATATCCTGAGCATGGTGCTCATATTATATTGCTATTAATTAAAAATTTACAAAAAAAATAGTAACTCAATCTTTATTATTGGTCTGCAATAAGGTGTAAATGAAACGTCTGAGATTAAAACTGATAACAGAAAACATTTTGAAGGTTATCATAACTGTCACTAAAAATCTATTCAAAGTTTTAGGTGTTGTGTATAGTCATCTATAGTACAACTCAAAATTGCTTGTATTTTCGCAATGACTGGTCGAAATGTTAGTGAAAATGATTCAATTTCACTATCAGGCACTTGCATTCTCATTTGTAACATTTCGAAACAGGCAAGAGACATCATTTAAAGTCCCTGAAAATAGTGAATAATAATTAGAATGCCAATCAATTCAGCCATTTTTGAAGTGAAAACTTCTTTAGGCGCGTTTGGCACTTTTTGCGTGAGGAAAAAGTGTTGAACTCGAGGGTCGTCACCGTCACTGTCACCACTTGACGTCTATATATTTATAATACAGCCGCATTGGACACTTTTATGCGTGAGGAAAAATCTTTGAACATAAAAACTTTTAACTCGAGGGAAATCACCGTCACCGTCACCATTACCACTTGAGTCTGTCTATACATCTAGCCTCGAAATATATAACATGAGTAGCGACCTATGTATATGAGACACAGAAAACAGCCGATTTCTCTCTCTTTGTTTTCCTCTCCCTTCTTTCTCTTTCTTCTTCGCTTGGAAAGGTGGGGACGACCGCATGCATGCTTACCTCGTGCGTGTATTATTCCATTGTAAAAAACAAATCCAAGTGGAAAAACATTTCCATCGAAGTGTTCAGAATTTTTGTGTGTCCGTTTTCCTGTAAACGCGATATAAGCACTCACAGACGTCATAGAAAACGGTGGTACCAAAATCTTCATAATTTTTATAGCGGAGAGTTGAAAAGCTTTTGAGCTTTCTAGCGTGAGTCGGGGTCACGTTTTTGGGTCAAAATTTTGAAAATATTGGATCAAAATTATGAAAGTACAGTACGGGGTATCGTTTTATATGTTTTAGGGAACGGGAAACCCGATTTTGACAGTTAAAAAGTCGTAGCGCTTCGGGGTCACGTTTGTGGGTAAACATTTTGAAAACTCAGTGTGGGGTATCGTTTTATATGTTTTTGGGTACGGGAAAACCGATTTTGACAGTTAAAAAGTCGTAGCGCGTCGGGGTCACGTTTTTGGGTTGAAATTTAGAAAATACAGTTTGGGGTATCGTTTTATATGTTTTTGGGTACGGGAAAACTGATTTTGAGAGTTTAAAAGTCGTAGCACGTAGGGGTCACATTTTTTGGTGAAAACTTTGAAAATATTGGGTCAACATTTTGAAAATTCTGTGTGGGGTATCGTTTCATATGTTGGGTACGGGAAAACCAATTTTTAGAGTTAAAAATTCGTAGTTTCAATTCGTGTGTTCTGTCCGGACGAGCCGAAGTCTCAAAAAAGTGTTCTATCTTTTCACTAGATAATTAAATAATAATTTGTAGGCCTAGTATTATTAAATAATACATTATATTGTATACGGTGAAGAGATTTTAATGTATTTGTTTAAATTGTTTTGCATTTGGACCATTAAAACATGTAAAGTTATTGGAAAATATTTATTTTTGAAGTGAAAACTTCTTTAAACGTGTTGGGCACCTTTTTTGCATGGAGAAAAATGAATGAATTCGTGACACCGTCATCGCATGGACGCACTTTGTTTTTAAGGCTCCATCGCATCTCTGCAATTATTTAAGACCCTATCTACACAATTATTTAAGGCTCCATCGCATCTCCGGAAATATTTAAGGCTCTGTCGCAATTTCGCAATTATTTAAGGCTCCATTACAACACTAATACATTGCTTGAAAAAATACTTCTTAGTAACCCGAAGATAAAGTTAACTACGGTATATGAAGCTAAAAAGTTTTCACTTCTGACGGCAGTCCTATATTTCGGCTATCCTTTGTCGTACAAATTACGAAAAGAGCTAAACTTGAATGACAAATCATAAGAATTTTTTAAAATACAAAATTAATTTTATAAAACTTTCTGCAAAATTAATTTTTTCGTAATTTATTCGTTCAGGAGTTTAGAAACAATAGTTTTCTTATTTTTTGCTATAGCTCTCAAAATCTTTCCGTCTAGTTTTGAATTACTCTGTATAAATAACAACACCTAATAGATTTGTTGAACTTGTACTTTGCTGCATACATTGTGATTAATTTAGACCTACCGTATTCATAGGTTATATTAAGCAGGTAGATAATACTCGCCTTAACCTCGGTTAGATAAGAATAATCACAACTTTTAACTAGAACAAATGAGAAGGCGAAGAGTTAGAGAAGGGGTAAGAAGATAACAGATATAGGACGCAGAAATAGTAGCGTGGACTGGTTAAAATAGCTATTCCAATTTACGAATAGTGAACTAATTTCAGGAAATATTAATTTTGATCTAAATTTGCTACCAAATGTAAACGTTAATATTATTCAGTTCTATATTGGTTTTAATAATTAAGTTTCAAACACATACTTTAGATTCTATGGTCCAACAGTTCTGAACACTTTCTGTGGGTTGTCCATACTTTCCTACTTAATCCATTGTCAATGTGACTTCTACATGCCTTTTCCAACTTTCCTGATTGGTTTAATTATTTTACATTTAATCATTGGTCAATGAATTATCTGCGGCTGTCAGATGCATTCAGCTCATGATTCAACACAATATGATTCAATAATATTAGGTTAAATATATATATGATTCTCGAAATAGGGTTTTCTGTTTACTTCAATGATTATGCTTTATATCAGAAATAGAAATTCGATCGTAGAGAATAATACTAAGAAAAAGTTTTGTCAGTATAACGAACTCTTACATGTGAATAGGTGTGAGTTTTAGCATTTAGATCCTAAATGCTTTTCGGTTCTGGACTTCTGGAGTTATGTGTCAAAATTGAAAGTTTCACGTTTGCACCACAGAACTAAGTAGGTTTTCAATGTTGACTAAAATTGTATGTTAAACGAGAAAACATTCTGTCTAATTCCTTCGGAGATGTGGTTTTTTAAGTCGTCTAAAATTGCTATAATAATTCCACTGATTATTCTTTCGATGGGTATCTTCTTCGGAGCGATATATACACAGTCCTTTTTTAGTAGCCTATATATTTATGGTTGGTCAAATAGTTTTTTTTTAAATTTACAATTTGCTTTCTATTTTGTTTTTATAATTTTGAAATGAGCTTTTTTTTATTAGCGTTAAAACTTTTCTGCGTTTTCTAAACTAAATCATTAAGTTTCTAGAAACGGGAGACAATACGATTTTCAATTTAATTTTTCAGTTAGTATAAGAAATATCAACAAATAAAAATTTCAAAAAAGGATCAATTTGAGGCTGACGTTCCAACAGACTGTAAATGTTATAGATAACCCCCACTTACACCTACCTACATATGTAGATACTAAAAAGTGCTAAGTTTTGTATATTTAACAAAATATAAAGGGTAGCCCTATGTTGTTACGACAATGAAAAAAATTGACCTATAAATAACTTTGGAAAATATAAAAATTATAGATTAGTCGAGGTGTGAAAGCATACACGTGTATTTTTGTTTGGTAATAAGTTTTATTTTCACAAATTATTCACAATTTCATTACTTATGGCTTATCCCGCGCTAGTTTCAATATGTTATTCCTATTACAACAGGAATGATATATTCTTCTTGTTTATATATTACCATGAAATATATTCTTCTTTAAATCACCATTTACATAAAATACTTTATTTTATAGTATTGTACCAATAATTGACGAAGTGAACTAAATAGAAACAGCAATGTATACAGTTAATTTTCTCTAACGACCGTATGAGTCTTCAAATCAACAAAGTTTCGGAAAACGTAATTTTAAAATCACTTTATGCGTGTGCAATATCTTGGTCGACAGCTTTGGAATCTATAACATATTTACGCAAGTTTCAATCTACTTGCTCGATTTTATTAGTCATACCTTTAAACAAAGTTCACATACATATATTTGAAAAAATATGCTAAATGCAACAACAAAACATTTGTCCACATACAAACCAAGTCTACAAAGAATTTGTATATTATGCAAAAGTTGTTTGTTCCAGAATATTCAGTCTTATAATTTCAAAGTCTATGCTCCAAAGTGAAGCAGCTAAAGTGTAGTCTTCATATTATTTTAAAATTGAAGGGGAATCAATAAAAATACTTTGGTACATTTACAATAAAAAAAATGGTGTGTAATATTATAAAAATTTGTTGCGAAATTTAAAGTTGAACGATGGTGTTGGATTTAGAGTGTTTTTTAGAATGACACGAACTTATTTTGAAAATTGAATTGAAAAATCGGACAATATGCGTTAATTCAAAATATAAAATTTAGGATAACAATACCAATACCACTTCGATTGACATTGCCACTTAGAGTTTTGGCAAGTAGTGACTCCCACACGAGATTTATACACTTATAATATTTCAAAATATACTGTTATGGAAAATATTTAAAGAATTTTTTATATAATTTGATTTGCAAATGATGTGAGTTCATTAGTTTTGATATTTAGATTTCTATTTGCTACACATTCCGCATCCCATAAACACGGAGTAAACCTTCGATTAATGGGTTAATTGTTTGTTGATTCAACATGCCACCGTCGATTAATGACATTGTTGTATGTTAATTGCACATATCCAATAAACACGGAATAAACCATCGATTAATGACATACATTGTTGTTTGTTGATTCCACATCCCATAATCACGGAGTAAACCATCGATTAATGGCATTGTTGTTTGTTGGTTCCACCTCCCATAAACTCGGAGTAAACCATCGATTAATGTCATTGTTGTTTGTTTATTCTACCTCCCATAAACACGGAGTAAATCATCGATTAATAGGTTAATTGTTTGTTGATTCAACATGCCACCTTCGATTAATGACATTGGTGTATGTTAATTCCACATTAAATTAACACGGAGTCACCTTCGATTAATGACAGTGTTGTTTGATGATTCCACATCCAATAACACACGGAATAAACCTTCGATTAATGACATTGTTGTTTGTTGAGTCCACATCCCATAATCACGGAGTAAACCATTGATTGATGACATTGTTGTTTGTTGATTCCACCTCCCATAAACTCGGAGTAAACCATCGATTAATGACATTGTTGTTTGTTGATTCCACATCCCATAATTACAGAGTACACCTTCGATTAATGACATTGTTGTTTGTTGATTCCACATCTCATAAACACTGAGTAAACTTTCGATTAATGACATTGTGGTTTGTTTATTCCATATCCAATAAACACGGAGTAAACCTTCGATTAATGAAATTGTTGTTGGTTTATTCTACATCTCATAAACACGGAGTAAACCTTCGGTTAATAACATAGTTGTTTGTGGATTCCACATCCTACAAACACGGTGTAAACCTTCGATTAATGACATTGTTGTTAGTTTATTCCACATCCAATAAACACGGAGTAAACCTTCAATTAAATACATTGTTTGTTCATTCTACATCTCATAAACCTTCGATTAATGACATTGTTGTTTGTTGATTCCACGTTCCATAAACACGGAATAAACCTTCGATTAGAATTATTATTGTTTGTTGGTTCCACATTTAAAGTTATTAATAAACAATAATAATTCCAGATAACTGCGAACACAATATTGTTCTAATTAAACTCCAAGCATTACTACTGTGTAAAACAATATTTAACTTGGTGAATGCACACAACCCTTGTTTGCGGGAAAATCAGATTTTAAAACAACTGTTTCCAGTCATAAATGAAAAACATACAAATTATATTTTTCTAATGTTTGAAATACAATGTATTTAATTGTTCGAATGATTGTGGACAAATATTTGCCGGTATCACTTTGCTAAACTCATATTATAAAGACGTCAACCAAAGTCTTAAACACAGATTGCACATTTAGTATTGTAAAATAATAGAGGTGTACACTATCAAGTTGAAGGATACAAGAATATAAAAGTAACACAAGTGGATATTGATCATTGACATTCTTAATGTCTAAGCTGATGAAAAAGACCAACTTTCTGAAGTACTTGACTATACTGTACACAAACAATGCCGACAGAAGAAGGCGATTTAGACTATACTTACTAGGGTTGGCGTGAGAAGGGATAGCTCTGCCCATAAACGATTTATTCACCCTTTACCTGCATGTGATGAATTACCTTAGTGGGAAGGAAAACACCTGTTTTTGTTTCGTTGTACATTTTAAATGACCGTGTCAAATCAAGGGACTATTTTCACAGCTGTTTTGTCTCTCCTTAACTCAGGTGTGACTTCACGGTGTAGCCCACCTCCAGGAACCACAGTTCGAGCCCGATTCCCTGCTTACTAGTGTGTGACACAATCATTGTTCTTTAAAAAAAAGAAACAATAAATTCCATATTTGATAATATATAAGAAAGATTAGTTTTAGAAATTTAATTCATCCACACCCAAACAGAACCACTTTCCAACAAAAAAATGTTTTTTTTCCATGGGAAAATTTCTTGTTTTTTCGATGTAAAATTTTGGCTACCATGCATTACAGCATTTTGTTATCCTTTTTACCAAAACAGTACTAAGGATTTTATTGAAACATTATGCCTTTATGTGTGATTAGGCGTGTGTGATGTGCATATTTCATATTCCAGGAATATATTCGAAACAAAAACTTGGAGCCGTCATAGTACATACCATTACTCGGCACATTGATCGTTTCTTTTTACAAATAATAATTATAGGTAGTTTCAGTTATCAATGATACAAACAAATGTAAAGTCACCCTTCAATTTAAGGTTTTTATCTCTCAACTCTTACATATACAATAACAAATTATTGTACCCTGTTAGAGGTGATTGAATGTGTGACGCCACACTCTAGCTTTTATCTTAATTTTGATAACACTTTTATAGTTCACTGCAATAATTGTATATTAATTAAAATTTCCTGGTAATTTGAAATAACTTTATTTTTCTTTGTAATGTTATGAAAGACGGAATTTTATCCTTTATCCTTATCTGTAAAATTAATAGGAAAAGCTGTTTATCTTGAATGAATTATCGCTCTTGTGCACTTCATTGAAGAGACGGCAGGTCTTTTATTTGTTATCGTTGAGTTTTGCAAGTTTTACTACCATGTGTTGATTTTAAAATCTCGTTTGTAATAGTTAAAAAAACTTTACAATAAGATGTCACAATGTTTAATTCTCCTTGTTTGTTTTCATGGTTTGTTTTAGTCAAATGTTCTGTCAGCACTCCCTTTAGCAATACATTTCGCTTGATTTACTTATACTTATTTATGCTCCATTTCTTTTAAACATTTTGTCACATATTCTAAGTTAACCGTATATTAAATAAATTAAGATGATTACATTCTAAATCAGAATCAAAGAACTTATAGCGTAACGAACATATTATGAGTTTGTGATTTTACTAGGTTTTAATCTATGTATATATATAAAATCCAAAACCCACTCACTCACTGATTACAGTATCTCAAAAACCATTCCACCTAGGAACGTGAAATTTGGTACACATATTGCTCATAGGCGCTAGAGGCGCACTAAGAAAGAATTGAAAAAAATGTGGCCTTTAAGGGTTGAAATAATAATAATATAATTTCCTTAAAGATAGAAAGCTGAAATTGTTTACATTTATTTCTTACAAGGTACATATAAAAAGTCAACCACTTTTACATTTCAGTTTGTGCTGCTATTGGTGAAAATGCGATAACAACCCCTAAAAAATAAATGTACATTTGTATACCTTCCTTAAAGCTAGAGAGCTGACATTTGTTACATTTATTTCTTACAAGAAACTCACCAAAAATAAAGCACATTAAAATTTTTCCACGTTCTGATAAGGGGTGAAAATGTAGTAACAACCCCTAAAACTATAAATAATAATTGAATACCTCCTAGGAAAGTGACATTTGGTACACTTATAGGTACACATAGGCACTAAAACGAATTTAATATAAGAAATGATTTTAAAATAATTGGCCTTTAAGGATTGAAACAACTCCTAAAACAATAAATATTGTTTGTTTAATTTCATTAAAGCTAGAAAGCTGGTTTTGTACATTTATTTCTTGAAAAACACATATAAAAACTTAACCAGTTTTACATTTTTTTCATGTTTTGCTAAGGGGTGGAAATGTATTAATAACCCCTAAACCAATTATTATTAATTTTACTGACCTTAAAGCTAAGGGTGAAATTTTGTACATTTATTTCTTACAAGATACATATACAAAATAAACCATTTTTACATTTTGTCACATTCTGCTAAGGGGTAAAATGTAACAACTCCTAAAACTATAAATATTAATGGATTACCGCCTAGGAACGTGAAATTTAGGACACATATTGCTCATAAGCGCTAAAGGTGCACTAAGAAAGGATTATAAAATATTTGTCCTTTAAGCCAATAAAACAATAAATATTTTTGATTATGCATTCCTTAAAGCTAGAAAACTGAAATTTTGTAAATTTTATCTTGAAAAAAAAAAAAACATAAAAAGTAAACCAGTTTTACATTATATTGTGTGCTGCTAAGGGGTGAAAATGTGATAACAAGCCATAAAAACAATAAATATACATTTGTATACGTGCCTTAAAACTAGAGAGCAGATATTTTGTACATTTATTTCTTACAAGATACATATACACAATAAACCAGTTTACATTTTGTTACATGGGACTGCTAAAGGGTGAAAAAGTGATAACAACCCCAAAAGTCAATAAATATTAATTGGTATGCGCCCATATACGTCTTTAATATGGGAAGTATAGATCGGCTTACGTCTTAAAATATTTTCTTGAAATTAAGAAGTGTCAAATTTCAGCTCTGTAGCTTTAAGTTTACTTTTTGAAATTTGGCACTTATTTTATTTTAAACATCCATCTAAAACTGTGATTTACCAGTCTGTAGATTTAGCGGTTGAAAAGAAGAAGCTCTTCATTCTGAATTCTTTATTTTAAATTTATTCAGCCTACATACCGTAACGAAGACGACTGACGTGCCCGTCAGTGAACAATACCAATGAACAATAAATAACAAACTTATTGAAAATACGTGTAAAAATTCACTTTGGTGAAATAAAACATGAAAGAAAATGAGAAAAATATTAAAATTATGAAACATAGTGATGCAAAAAAATACTCGTACGAAGCACGGGTATTCAGCTAGTAGTTTATAAAACTTCAATATAAAATTATAAAACTATATTCAATTCAAATAATTTTAAGTGATAAATTATTAATTAATCTTTAATGTTTGAGATAAGTAAGTAATTATGAGAAAAAATAGATATAAAATTCGATGATTAAAACAAAAGTAACCTTAAAACTTTTTGTCCTTGTTTTTTTACGGGAAAATTTTATTATATAAAATACTAATGTCAGTTCTAAATAAATGTGCATTTTGTGCATTTGATTGACCATCTAATCCAACTGTTTTTAAATTGGCTGACATAAAATGTATTTGAAGACTTACATAATATATAAATGTTTTACAATAGCCGATTTTGGCCATTCTTCAGAATGTTTACTCACTCCTCGGATTGCGTTTTCTGCTTTTACTCATTGGTCAAAACAACCGTTCCCACTAAGTTACATACACTATTAGTTGTTTAGTTAGTTACCTTATTCATAGTACCTAACCTTTCCTATCGGGGTGCGTGTGTGGGTTTACTCAATACTTTAAGTTATAAAAGAATAGTGAGTAAAACAAAATGCTCACTCCTAGGATTGGCAATAGCTCAAATAAAAGTTTAACTTACTTCGGATAATTGCGAAAATGGAGATTTCCGGTCCGTGGAGCGAGTATTTCACTTCGCCAACTGTCCGAAATAAAATTCGTTCGCACTTCGCGGAGTGAGTAAACATTCCTTACAATACCAAAAATCGTAGACTTGTATTTATTACAGAGATACTCAGCTCAAAATCGAGAGCATTATGTAAGGCTTTTGGTTATCTAATACATACAACTTCAAATATAATTGCCACAATCGTTTCTCTCAAATGTCTTAGTATGAACGAAAGGTAACTTTGAGTGAAATCGAGCTACTTTTGCGATTTATAGAATATGTTTTATTAGTTTTGTTAAACACAATTTTGCTAATATTTAACTTATAATCTTATCAGGACTTCTTTTATCATGGTTGAGGAAATCATATTAATTAGGGATTTTCCAAGATGGCGTTAAATAAATTGGTGATCTAATTAACCGTGCGTTTGTTTGCAGGTAGCTTGGTCTTGAGTGTATATTGTGAAATGACGATACGACTATAATACATCGATGTTGATAACGGAGGCGCGCCCTTCATGCTATCAGTGTCAGTCCTTCTAGTGTAGAGATGGCGAGAGGACAAGACCAGGCGGAGGTTATCGTCAAGAAGAAATATGGTAAATAGAGACATTATCTTTAAATTCTTTACTATACAACTGTTTGACTGGTTCCGCTTGTGATGGATTATTTTTCTTGAGATCAAAATGACTACAGTAAGTCAATGTATTAATTCCTGGATTAAATATTGGAATCTTTCCAAATTGACTGATAAGTGTCGCCAGTGTTTCGATAGAGTTAATATATGTGCTTTTTTATTTCCGCATTTGTCTATACGGTATATATATATTTTAAATTGATATTTTTTTAAATTACTAGATAAGTAAACCAATATCAATTAGTTGGGATAGCTTAGTTTCAGGTGATGATAGATCGCCACAAAACTGTAATATTTAGAAAAAATATAAATACAGATTTTAAATAGCTTGTAACTGTATGTATACAATTTTGTTTCAAAAAGAGTTAATTTTAGTTGTGAAAATATATGTAGAAATATTCCTTTTATAAAGAATTTTTAAAGGTGAAAACCCTTAACAGTTAGTATAATCTGATCCAACATGAGCGCATTGGATCAGTTAATTAAAAATTAAATTTGTAAACCGGTAAGGTAAACATTATGTGTTATGTTAAAAATCATTTTAGGAACACAGATGCTTCTATCTTGCAAATCTACTAAAACTATACCCAAAACTGGTTAACCATACAAACAATGCATTATAGTTCCTAAATTGACGAAGCTAAACCTAAGTTGCCTTAATTACACTAAACCTAAAGCTACTCATCATAAAATTAAAACTGGGTTAAAACGATATTCTTAAATTAAGATATAAACAGCAGGAAACAACAAACAAACTATGAAAGTTAAGCAAAACACAAAAATACAACACAACAACACTACCACTATAATAGCCTACCCAATAAAAATCACATAATGGTACTCAGGCTATAATGGCTGCCTTTACTTTTTATTGTTCAGCGATAAAATCATAATTAAAGATGAAAGTGCAAGAACATGATATGTAGTTTGTATTTATATTGAAACAAAGTCCTTTTACTTCTTGTATGGGGAAAATAAAAAATAAAAATAAAATATTTGCTGTTGACCGACTGAAAAATATGTTTACCTTCTTGCTTTTCAATTTAATTTTAAAAACGTGCTCTTTATAAATTTGTTTGATGTTTTCTTTTTTCAAATGTTTTCTGCAAGGAAGACATAATATGACTTCTTCTCGTATGATTTTTGTACTTTAAGCCATTAAGAATATTTTTATCAATATTTTAGTCTGTAAATGCAATATTAAAAATAAAGGTATACACAATTTAAATTGGTAGGCTAGTTGGATTAACTTTAAAACCAAATTTTTAAACATATTTTTGAAATTAATGATTGCATATTTAATTAAAATATGAACCAAGTTAAATATAATATCAACAACAAACAGACCATAAGGAGTAAATGTACACACAATTAAGTTTTGACTAAAATAGTTTTTAACCTTGGTTTGGAAAAGAATACTTATAAAATGTAGCCCAAATAGGTATCCAGTTTATTTTAATAATTTTACTTAATGGAATTTGTTTACAAGTTTGTATTATCTAAATAAACTAATTACGTTAGTAAACAAAATGAAGCAGAAATAATACAAAGAAATCGTAGATAACTGTAGAAATGCATACTAAGCGTATTAAATTTACACGTTAATGATTTAGTAAGCAATTCCAAAGTATTTATCATTCTCAAAAATTGAGATAGTTCCAATCCAAGTTTTAACGTTATGAATACTCTCCACCAACTAAATAGGCCTACACATGAACAAATTAATAAACAAAACAGTGACCTGACGAATTATGACAATTTTAACGGATATAAATTATTTTTACCTCGAATCGTACATAACAACAAAAATAACACGCAGCATTGAATTTACCTATTTGGTATTTAACAAATTTTTATTGGGAGGAAAAATAAGACAAATTTAAAAAACCTTGTAAGTCAATACTAAAAAAATGTATCTTGGTAGACGTCCATGATATCAACAATATTTAATTTTTAGCGAATAACTCGGTTATCTTTTAGTTACAAGAATAATTAAAAAAAAAAAACTCAATGTTTGTCTTTAAAAAAGGTAATTTTTTGTTTTTGTAAAGTTAATTATTTTCGAGGTACCTATAGTTTACATTAAAAATATTAAACGGCCGCCATTTTGAAAATATATGTAAATGTTTTGGTTTTTGTACATGGGTAAAAGATGTCATATCAAATATGTATACACAATTTCCGTTCAATATATTTCCTACATCCAAAGTTATTAAGTATTTTGTAAAAAACAAAACAAAATGGTGGATAACTGGAAAACGAAGCATTTCCGAACCGATGTTTGTATTAATTTTTTTCTATAATAGCTAGAGTCCATATTCAGGGTAGGCCTACCTTCATAAAACTATATATTCACTGCCAAAGTATTTTTCAAAATATTTATTTTCATAGCAACCAATTTAGAACATTTAGAATCAGTTAATTATTCGTCACAACAAACTGTTTTTTTTTTTAAGGTTAGGTTAACAAAATAAAAACGAAGAAGGCTTACTGTATTATAACTCAAACAAATATTACATATTACAAATAAAACAGCTGTATGGATCATAAGATTTAACACAATTTTAGGTTAGGCATAATAGGCCTTTACTTAACCAGCACAAGTTCTTGAAAGCATTAAGATTTATTACCATAGCAACCAAATTGGCAAATTTAGACTAAGGTAATTATTCTTCACAACGAACAGTTTTTTAAAGTTAGGTAATAGTAAACACAAACACAGGAAAAGGCTTACTATATCGTGATTCGAAGATCTATCACAATTAAAATTATCTAAACTTTATTCTTTACTAGGCCTATTTAACCAGTTTGAAATTCTGCTTTCCCACATTTTGGTAAATTTTGATAGCCTCTCTTATGTAATTAAAAAAATATCTGTCCTAATCAATCGTCATTCCCGCGAAAATATCATAGTATACAATAAGCTGTTTGCATTTTATTCGCCGTGGGGGTTTGTGAGCGAAGCGAGCAGGGTCAGAGCCCTCTAGCCTTTCTATATAGAAATAAAATTACACAGTTATTGATTGAGACACTACACTATATATGTCTTACGTGGCATTCAATTTGTGTTGTATCCTCACACAAAAAATAGAAATAAATAAATTCAAACGTGAAAGGTTAGGTTAATTGGAAAATTAACTATTCATCTAACCTGACAAACAAGTTGCATGAAATGGACTGAGGCAATATTCCTCCGAGACCTAGGAGCAATTGAGTTCATTATAAAATTGTATACCTATACACGCTGATGCACTTAGTTACGCAATAGTTTTCAAGTAAAAAAATGGGAAATGCTAATTATTCATGATACTTAACGACTATGTCCTTATGTATTATTTCTCAAAGGTATTTTTTTGTCGCTAAGCGATATCTCCCTTAATTCTTCATCAAAATTAATTATTTAAGCATCATTTTAAAGCTTATGTTCCCCGCTATTGACGAAAAATAGACTCACATCTTAAAATTCATGTTTTCGTTATAAAAATTGATTATAAAAACTGTTATATTATACTTCATATAGTTCCTAATGAAAGGCGCCATCTATTAACAATCTGTTCAACTAACGTAACAGCTGTTAGTTGGATTATTTACATTCTATATGCAAGTGTAATCTATCACACAAATCAATCAAATTAAACCAACTTAATTTACTTAATTAAATCAATGTATAGGAAAGTACTTCTAACTTGCGAAATATTCGCACGGGTCAGCTAGTAAATACTTATTTGCTTTTTAGGCTGGATTTCAATCTCATATTAACTTATTAAATGATTTTTTAAATTGTTTACATTTATTGTATTTTTAAAGGAAATACCGTGTTGCAATTATTGATATCAATATTACACAATTTAGTGTTATCAGAAATTAGATAAGAGGCTCAACAAGGAAACGTTGTCTAGATATACAGTTAGTTTTGTTTCTGTTGAGGGTCGGAGAACAGAGATATGATCAATAGCAATACTATGAAACATATTGTATTAAAATGAGATTTAAACTTTAAAATCAGTACTGGAGATTTGTAAAAAGTTTGACGAAACACACGGTATACCTCTTTCAAGCAAATTCCTATTTGATATTTTCTCTTGATCAAGCTTAAAAAAATGCTTTAACTCTGAATGTGAATGGGGCGCTGTTGGAATGTTTAACTAGTGAAGTAATTTAAAATATCGGCTTTTGTAACTTCTGTTGATCTAACGACATTTATTTATTTTAGGGTATTTTATGGACATTATACATTTTACGGAGAGGGTAAAATATTTAATAAACTGGAACTTTTGTGAAAAAATTATATTTTTTTTCTATTTACCTTATTCCCCACTATTTACGAAAATACGCAGCTAACATTTTGGAGAAACATTTTGTTAGAACTCCTGAAACGAATCCGAGTTTTTGTTGAAATTGTATGAAACATGTTTTCCGTTCAGACAGTGTGCTGTACTTCTGTGCTTGGAGCCTTCAAAAATCTATTAACTGATCCACAACATCGCTGTATGATCTATTTAATGCTTTGTTATTACGTAACGTAACACAATTGTGGTGAAACTCGCGGTTTGCCTGGCGGTACGCGATTATTAATTACTCGTACTTCACTGGCTTATTACTTTTATCTTACAAGTTTTGCAACGTAAGGTACTATAACAAACTTAAAATTTCTAAAATCAAACGTCTCATTAATAACGCAGTTCTTGGAAGGTGTAAATTGTTAATTGTATAATTTTGTAAATACAGCTTAGTATTCGAAACACCCTTCCTACGTTGTAATAGACCTATTCTATTTTAAATGTAAGAAAGAAATGCAGGGGGGATGTTAAAATGTGGCTTAGCACTCCGTTCAGCTTGCTACCTACCGTCTTACAAAGTTGAGCAGGTTTGAATTTAGGCAGTCAGCTATCGTCAAGGAAGCGTTATTTGTACGCCTGGTCGTTTTTGCCTAGGTAAATGATTGAGGACCGCTAACGGGGCGTCAAGCAATCGTCAAGAGTGAGAAGCGTAGTCGTTTCGTTGTAGGTGCGTTTCAAGCGTTGTGCACTGCAGCCCTCAAGCTTAACGATTACGCACGTGGGTGGTTGCAAACATTCAATTCGAAGGGAAGGTTGAAAAATAAATGGAACTTACGATTAACCTAGTTATACGAGAAAAAATGTTGTAGAAAAAGTGTAGGTTGAAATTGGCAAAAGATAATTTATGTATTTTTTAACTACAATCATATCCTATATATATGTCATATATAGTCTAGCAACGAATGCAAATATTTCCCTTGTCGGTCATTGTGCAAAATTTCCCTTCTCTGTTACTGCATCCTATATTGGATGGATTATAGATATTGGCGAACTGGGACCAAAAGTGGATGGACCGGAAATTTGGGAGAGGAAACTCCAAATTATATTATAAGGATTATAAAACTGTTATTTGTTAAAATGTTGTATTATACACGTTATTATATATTTAAAGAAAGATACAAATAAATATTATCTTTTAATCTCTTTTTATTTCTTATTAATAGATCAAATGATTTATTATATTATAGTGAAGAAATTAATAATCGAATATTATGTTTATATGTTATACGAAGATGTACGAATGTTTCCGAAGTTAAACGAATAGGTAGCTCTTCTTTAAAATTGTATAAACAAATACTGTATATTGATTATAAAAGGTTGTATTTATATACACTTTCTAACCTTAAAGCAAATCTTATAACTTATATTAGTTCTATAACTCATATTTAAAACATAAAGTTCAGAAGAAATTATAATGATTGATGTTGTAAACGTAACCCTGAAAGTTGGAATGGAGCATACTGTCGTTTCCTTGACGATAAATTGACGACCCATGTGCGGACGTAGAATGAGGGAAACGACAATCGTTATTTTCCACGCTTGACGATTGCCAAACGCCTCTCTCACACGTAGCATAGGCAACGACCCGTGTGATTGCCTAAGTGTTTAGGCTTTATCTTCATTAGTCTAAGTGTAAAAAATCTACCACCAGTACCTGAATCTTTTTTTCAAAGAAAGATACAAATTTTTCAAATTTGTATACATGAAATTCTTAGAACAAACCCTCTTTTGTTTCTTTTAGTTTTTTCACGATAGTATTTAAAAAAAAAAAATTAAATAATAAAGTCGGGAAAATCTTTTATTCTTTAATTTCTTTGTTGTGCTTTAGCAGTTATTGTATGCTTCTTTAAATTTTGTATCCATTTTGTTTTGTCTACTATTTAAACAATGTGCAGATAAAACACAAGATACATTTTACTCAAAACAAGTGTTAAGAGTTTTGAAAGATTACCTTAATTTTTTAGAATTGCTAAATTTTTTGTAGTAATAATTGCTGTATTTTTATCATAGCCTAAGTTAATTGGGTTGAGTGCGCATACGGATATTGTTTTTAATCGTACAATATGTTTATGCGATAGGGAAACATGGGTAATATACAGTACTATAGTCTTATCAGTTATTACACATGGTTTTATGCTAGCAATGAAGCCAAAAATTTGTTATCATTTAATTTTACAAATTCAAATGTAATAAAACAATATTAATAGAAAATAGTGCTCAGAATATTGAATAAAGTTTACAGTCAAAATGGTGAACTAAAAATATATGGTTCAACTTTTCCATGGTTAATTTGATATTAAATTAATTGTAAACTTTTTCTTTCGTATTGCTAAAGAAAAAAATCAGAAAATGAAATTTTCACGTAGACTGCAAAAAAATTACGATCAACGTAGAGTAAAATTTTAATTTTTGAATAAAAACAATTAAATAAAGCACTTAATAAATTTTAGCTAATGTAAGACTTTCAATCTCTATAGTAAATGTAAAATTTATAGATTTTTTATTAACATGTAGCGTAGGTGTAACAAAAAACGTTTTAACGGATCATTATATTACCATAGTACAGTCAAAATGGTGTAAAAATTCGCTTGACCTGGGCAAAATTGCAACACAAATGATTCTTTTTGCATTTTATTGTAAAAAGTATCTATTTTAACATATTCGAAATCCCCATTTATCCCGGCCCAGGAAATCAATCAAAATCCAAGATGGCGGTTGAATTTTGTATTTTTCATTTAAAAATTTATAACTTTGTTATTTATGATATTATTTTAATGAAACTTGGCAAAAATGTTTAAAATACAAAGTACATAATAATACCTATTTTGAGTGCAAAACTTTTTTTAAATGGTGGCCATTTAAATATTTAAAAACGAATTGTCTAAATATTTAAATGCCAGCCATTTTGAAAAAAAAAATAAGTAAAGTCAGTCGTTATTTTTTATACTTTTATCTTTGTATTTTAAACATTTTTGCCAAGTTTCATTAAAATAACATCATAAAAAAATAACAAAGTTATAATTTTTTAAATGAAAAATACAAAATTCAACCGCCATCTTGGATTTTGACTGATTTCCTGGACCGGGATTAATGGGGATTTTGAGTCTGTTAAAATAGACACTTCTCGCAGAATAATGCAAAAAGAATCATTTGTGTTGCAATTTTTTCCAGGTCATAATTTATTTTTACTGCACTACTAGTCTATTAAAAAAATATAGGTAATTTTTATCTCAGTCAATGTCTTTTTGCAGTTTGTTTGTTCTCAGTACTTCCACACAATTTTGAATACAATTAACAACTAAAAGCCAAACCTTGTATTTTCGATATTTTTGTTTGATGAATTTGTTTTAAGAATGTTTTATTTGAAATTTAGATATTTGCCAGTAAAAGAACATGAATTATGCGCAATTTTTAAAATTAACAACATTATTGTTTAAACTCACCGTGAATAAAATAAAGTGATCTGATCACGTGGGAAAGTAAAAGGGTACACATTTTCCCTTCAACGTGTTTCCCCATTTACAGACATCTTTAGATAAGCATTTGTGAGAGTATTTCTAACATGTTAGAAGCATTGTTGGTTTATGTCTGGGAATCGTTTCTTCCTGTTGACAACAATTTGATGCGGTGAGTTGGTCACACACGTCAATACATTTATATTTAGTCACGGTATTGCTTATAATATCAGTTTTTAATTTGATCGTTTTTATAGTTTTGTTCAGTAGTGCTTATAGTTTCCAGTAAGGTTGCAATTTTTGGCTTTCAATAGCATGCGATTTTTACGCGATTTAACACATGAAGATACTTTTGATGTAATTAAAAACAATTGGAATTTATTTCTTGAGGCTCCGTCTATGCCTGGTAAGTTAAGGTTATGTTGTTCAGGATATGAACTCAGGATAGTCAAAATTTGAAGTTGAACACAAAAAAGTTCACAAACTTCAGGTGAACATCCAACCGAGAGCTTTTATTATATGCTTGTTGTTAAATGTCGTTGTGCTGTTTTTGTGTTGTGCTGTATTTGCTGAAAATTTGTTAAATGGTAGGCCTACTTTGGGAAGGAAACACAATCTTTTGATAGAGTTTTTTTATCTTAGAAACACATTTTATAAATTGCAAATATTTGATCGGATGGAACTTCAAGACAAAATTTAATTTATAAAACACGCTAAATCAGTGTGTGATACATTTATGTAAATCAAATTCATTATTGAAAATGGAAGGGAACGAAAAATCTTCAGATAGTTGCGTACTACTTACCTACCAGTTATATTATCGGGCTTTTCACGTGTTAAAAATATTCCAGCTTTTCAAAAAAAAAAAAAAAATTAAATTATGAAAATGACACGTTTTATATCTAATCAAATATGAACATTTAAGGTTCCATCCAATATTTTGTTCTCAGCAATACGTTACCTCTAAAGAATGTCACAATTAGTTTTATTTAAAGATAATGTCCAAATTTGTGTAGTTACTATACGTAAAATGGATTTCTCAATTCCTATGCCCTGAATTTATTGCTTAACAAATTCTGTTAACAAATGTTTTTTTTTTCGGGATCGTGTAAGTAGTTTTTAGTTAGTCTATGCTATTTCCTACCGATGTCCCATGGAAGATGAAAACGGATATCGCCAAAAATATAATGGATCGACATATGCACTATCTGACTGTTGGTCTTTTCATTTCCAACATTTCTTTAGTTTACTGTTTTGATTTATATTTAACTGTTTAGCTGGCGAAATCATAAAAGCTTTAGAAAACCTTTTACTTAACTGCACAACTACATTAAAAAAAACATGATCAAACATTGCCGAAGTGGCAATGGTTCATCAAAATCGGATAAGTGATTTTGAGTTAAATAAACAGACAAAATCTTTTTCGTTAAAATAGAGTATAAATATTAGGTTTTCAATTATAGGACGCATTTTACAAGGTTTTTAAATACTTGATCACAATTAAAAAAACTGCCTTGAGTTTTTCATTATAACAACTAACTACATTTGGGAGGAAGGTTTAGTACGCAAATGTTTGTGCTGTCGAATCGTAGATTCAAATCCGGCTTTAGACGTTCACTTTTTTTGTATCACTCCACTTACTTCCTTACTATGGGCACAAAGTGAGAAACCAAAAAGGTTTCTATAGATTTATTTTTAAGTTTGTATCGTGTCTTTAACTAGATCAGATAATTGTAATAGTCAGTTTGAAAATAATGAAGCAAAACTTCATATCTTTATGTATAATGAAACTACATAGACATACTGGCTGCGGCAAATCAAATACCAGCAATATAAAACAAGTAAAAAAAAATCAACAACAAAACCAAAAGTTGAATAGGTGAATTAACATAGCTAATGGTCAGCCAATTGTAAAAACAGAGTTGCCAGATTAGTTCTGACTTTGTTCTGAAAGTAAGAAGTGCTTATGTACTATTAACAAACTGAAAACATACTATGACAAACTGGACTACCTATAATAAGAGTGCTACCAACTTATATAATTATGTTAATAAACTAACTTTAATTTAGTTTAGTTCAGTTTTTTTTTATTACGCGTAATAATGAATTCCAGAGCCCACTTGTTCAGTTCAAGAAGGCTTTGGGTTGTTGGTTCGGCAACAGTTTTGGGCGCTCGGGTGGTTTTTGGGTGTTTTGAGATGTTCTTGAATGTGTGTGTTTGAGAGTATGTGTGTGTTTATGTGTATTTTTATATATAGAGTAGCACAATTTAGTGTACATAATTACAGAAACTGTTACAGCGGACAATAAAATAGAGCTGCCCAAACAATGCTGAACCGTTCATCTTGAGCTCTGCATGAAATTAAAAAATTTCTCTGCATGGTTTTAAGTTTCTAATTGGATTCTTGCTGAATAGGTTAATGCTATTAGAAACTGCTTTATTTATTTCTTCATGGAATTTCCTGGTAGGAGCTTTGTTAATTTTATTTATTGAATTGTTTTCAAAAAATGAGTTCACTTTATTGACATAAATTAATTTCGAAAAAATGTATGTTTATTTAACTCGAGATTTTGAGGTTATGTCAAAATATGTTAAATATAAAAGTTTCTTATTTTTCATATGCTACAGTTTGGAAGCAATAAATATTTGTCTGGAGATTAATTAAAAAAGTTACCTCCTCCGTTCAACCTTTATTGTCGCTCACTAATCATGTAGGAATTGTAGAGGAATCGGTCCTGAGCCGGTTAAAATCATTTCCAGCTCGATTCAGAGCTGTTTAAATTTTTGTCAGACGAATCCTTAATTCGATTGGACTATAGTTATATTTTGCCAGAGAAGACCCCTGAGTGCTTCGCCCGCCAGCGTAAAAGTGAAGTATTCGCCTCAAAGCTAAGGCGGCAAACAATATTAAATGTATACAAAACATTATTAAAGTTATGTTATAACAGAAGTTACAGTAAAGTTTAAAAAGAACCAACATGAAAACCTCCTCTTAAACAGAAACTTAATCTAAAAATTAGAAGTATACATTATTTCAAAGAATGAAATCAGACATTTCGGTTGTACTTCATTACTCGAGTAAATGCAACGAAGGCTGGCCGAATGCTGTTGCAGTAGTAAGAGCGAAACTGTAATGTCGATTGTAAGCACTTTTACTGATGGTCTTATTTTTTATGTTCACCATATATTATTGTAGAAAACTTCAATGTTTTATCAGTGGATAAAAAGTATTTCTTAACTATTTGTAGCTCCAAATTTTCTTTGAAACTATTTGCAAATTTCAGTATTTCCCCCTGAAACTTGACGCGATATTCTTTCTATTGACATAATAAATAGGCACCGTATATTCCATTAAATTTATTGATTATTTGGTATACTGATATACTGTAATGATAACTCAATTTTATTGATGGATTATACAAGATTGATTCATAAAGTATAGGCCTAAGTGACCTCTGCATATATATTGACGTACGGAATTCGAACCTGACGGTCTGTACCATGTAAAGGTTCTTAATGTTCGTTATGTTTATAAAAAACGGTTTGTTAATACTTTATTGGTTACGAATATGTTCCACTTTATAAAAAATAAACAGTACCAGAAACTGGCACATATTTTCTCACAAACATACTTAAATTATTAAACAGATTCACTGTGACTTCATAATTGTATTAAAGTAGGAGAGTGGATTAAAAGTAGGAGAGTAACTAATAAATATTATTATTATCTATTATTAAAACTATTCTATCGATTTCGAACAAATTTGCACCAAACATGTCAATTAGGCCTGTATAGATGCACGAAAAAAAGTTTAATTTTTTTTTGAAAATCAAGCCCCTTTTTGGCAAAAACCCCAAAACCAGTTATTATTATTATATAAACGAGAGTCTTTAGAAAGATACGGTTATTTGCATATGGTAGGGTACAAATGAGCCAAATTTTATCAAAATCATAAAGTCGTTAGAGCCGCTTTTTTATAAAAAATATATTAACTGATTTTTTTGGGGGTTTTTGACCAAAAAGGGGGTTGCTTTTAAAAAAAAGTTTGGTGCATCTATACAGGCCTAATTGACATGTTTGGTGCAAATTTGTTCGAATTCGATCGAATAGTTTTCTCTCTAACTTTGTATACATACAGACAGACATTTTGTAAAAAAACACTTTTTGCACTCAGGGGGTCCCAAAACGGATATTTTCACAAAAATCTCAACATCGATTTTTTGCGATCACTATACTTTCTCTATACTATAGTATATTGAGAAATTAAAACTGTTATTATAGATTGTTTTGAATTTGCGTTTAAATTGCAATCTGGAAGAAGTATACGTTTTTAATTTGACCATCGGCGAGTGTTGAACACATCTCTGAATGTTACGTTTTTTTTATATGAAAACTAACAATTAATTGGATATTTTTAGTTTGTTTTTGTTGTACTAGGAACTCTTGCTTTGATAACAATAATGAACATGTGAAGCTGGTCCTGACAGAATGGCATACTAAGTGTGAAACCAACAGTTAGTTTATTTTAGTAACATTTTCGACGTCAGTTTTGAATTTCAACCTTAACTTTTAAAAAGCGTAAACTGTCCTGGTCAGGTTCAAGGTAGCAGGTAACTCTTTGTTTTAATACTAAGTCAGATTTTATATATTTGACGTTCGTTTTAGTGAATAATTGAAATAATACAAGAAGGAAAAAACTTTCCCGGACATTAGCAAAACCGATCAAACTAATATAGAGATCGTTAGTTTGAGTTACTTTTTGAGACATTGGTTAGTTTTTTTACTAAAAAAATACCATTATAGACTATATTATTTATTTCAGGGACAAGTTTATAATAACACTTCTTTCCATAAAAAAAAAAATCAAAATCAATTTTAGTCGAAGCATTTCGTTAAATATCGTTAGATTAATAACTTTAACGTTAGTTTTTTAGTAAGTCTTTAGGTTTTACAAAATAAATACGTTTATTTTACTGAAATCAATGGTAAAAATACGTTAGTGTAAAATTGCCTCTGACATAAACATTATAGCCTATTAGCGTATTTATGGAGTAAAAAACTAACCAGTTACTCAAAGTAAAACTTTTGAAACTTACGAAATGCTATTTACTAATGTCGATTTTGATCGGATGTGTGATAATACGTTGTGTTAGTTACAGCAGACATAACCAATAATGCATATAAGAGAGTACTTATTGAGGGAAAAGCTAAAGAGTGACTCGACTACTTAAGTTAAAATTATTGTAAAAACTTATGGAAACTAACTAATTTCATTAGTTTGATGTTAACTTTTTCCTATGTGTTAATGTCCGAGCTAAAATGAAGTTGGCACGGAAAATTATTATGCATTTTATTGTACTAAAATTATTTGATAAAGTCAAATCTAACGTAAAATATAGGCCTACCACAACTAAAAATATAAATTTTTTTACTAAATTCAAGTATTTTTTATTAGTGTCCGAGCTAGCTTCTCAGACACAAATAGTACATTTTATTGTACTGTACGTATGATATACTGCATGTGCAGCGGCCAAGAGAGGTTGCGTGTATTTTTGTTGTTCTATTTATCGTTTTCAGAGGATATACTCTCAGGTGATCTCTTCTTTCTAGTTGTCTATAATCTATAATATATACAGTATATAAGAGTCCACCAGTTCGTTACGTTTAGCGAACACACACAAACGTTTGCAGTTAAATATACGTGGTTATACTTTCCTGTGTGTAACTTTATAATTAATGTTCTTATTGTTATTGTAAATAATTCTAATACATTATCCGAAGCATGGGATAATTGTGCAGGCGTACAACCACAAGTTACGAAACTCACGCGATTGTGTAATCTTATGGTAGGGCTTTCAAATCCATCCTTAGTGCTATTGACTGCTTTAGTATAAGGGGGAATCTGAAAGAAGGAGCAAAGTGGTTAGACCGGGCTAACATAATTTACATACAGTCGATAACTAACTTACCGTGCGATTCCTTTGCATATACTTTGAAGTAGTTTCTTTGTGTATTGCAAAGATACGTGAAAGTACTTTATATATAAAAAACATATACAGTAATAAAATGATTATAAGTACATAACTATCAATTTATGTAAGAGCTTGTTGATGAGGTATCAGTATTGGGGAACGATTGCAGCTGATTACTGAATTTGTTGTACACACAAATTCAACACCTGTAATTTATTTTGCTAGATTAAAGTGTAAGATGTTTTAAAAGTTACAGTATTTACATTTTGCGTCCGTTACTTTAACAGTAACGCTCGTCCAGTCTGCTGTAGTTGGACACCTCCAATACAGACTGCGTAGGTTTGAACCTAGTTAACTGTAATCTATTTAACTGCGTTATACGCTGCTCCCCCCGTCTTCACTAGTATAACAAGCATAAAGTAAAAACATTAAGCAAAAATTGTTTAAATAAGTAAAAATTGTTTTCAGGTAATTCGCCTTTTCGAAAATAGTGACTGCGATGAACCACTGACAATTATTTTGGGATTCATCTATGATCGAATTGTTTTTTTAACATTTGCAATTTTCTAACCAAAGCCTGTACAAAGAAGACGAAGGCTAATAAAACACGATATAATGTAGTTAATAAATAATACTGCTAGGGAGATAATGATCGTTGAAGGGAAGGTGCAAAATAGAACGTTTAATAAGTTCACATTCAGACAAGGTGGTAACCAACACAAGTTATAGATATTATTCCATTGACTTAAAATTTGTTTCCTAGATGTTTTTAGATATTATCATATAGTTTGTGTTATGCAGTACCCACAAAATTGGATAAGTGTTATTATTTCATACGCTGTCTCAACAACGTGGTGTTTATAACTGATTTAACTAGAGATCCTAAATTTTTTACACTTATAGGACACGTCAAACCTTTTACTTTCTCACTATACTATACTATACTATACTACAAAGAAAGTATAGTGATCGCAAAAAAAATCAATGTTGAGATTTTTGTGGAAATATAGTTGTGCAGAGTGTAGAGTGGAAATGACTACTGAGGGAAGCCCTAGCGTTCGATTTAGCAACATTGTACAGTAGAAACAGTAATTTGCTTTAAGTAGTGTTATGATACTAAGTTACACATTTAGGTAACATTTCAGTAAAACTCTCTGAGTATAGGATCTTTTTTCGGGTGGTTATAATTTATTTATTTTTAAAACAATCTTTGTTTTCTCGGTGGGTCAAACAGTCGAAACGTAAGGGTACATTGCTTCAGATCAAGGACACATACAAACTCATTCTGTTTGATCAATATAAACAAGTTTATAATACAATATATTATATTATTTTAATATATATATTTTTTGTTTTTTTTTGTTATATAACCAAACATTTTAATATTTTCTGTTGGAAATGCATTATTATATCTGTATATAAAAGTTAAATTTTGGTATTTTATGCATTTTTAAAGTAGGGTGGAATGTTTTTATCTCCGATGGACTTTTGGCGCTCCCTATTATTGTAAACACTTAGTGAGACCTACCTCTAGTTTGTTAACTAGTCTGGGAATATATCCCACAATATCCATTGATTCATTGCCACCTGAATGATGGAAGGCTATTAAATCTCTTCTGCGACGTTTAAGTCTTTCACATATGTTATCTGCTTCCTCCCTCCCACAGATCTGACATACTGCATCATCCTAGTGCAACCCTACAGCTTGTATGTGTTTTCTGAGCATCCCACGCGCTCTATTAAGAAAATTATCTGCCTAAGATGACATTTTCTCAGTTGTAAATGACTATTAGCAAGGCTCTCATCTGGACCACCGAAATTGTCTTGGCGTGGTGTTGCCCATCGAATTTGCTCTAAAGGTTAGAGTGGGATTTCGCCCAATTTATAAAAATCTTCTAACCCAACCTTTGTCCAACTAATTTGCACCTTACTCCTTTAGATTCTACACACTGGTTCTGGACCAATGAGTGAGATGGAGGTCCCCTTTCTTACAAGAAGGTCGGCTCTTTCATTACCAATGAAACCCTGATGTCCGGGAATCCAGCAGAGGTTTACGTAATTTTTTGAGATGATTGTGGCAATCCCATAAAAGATGCGACTGAAAATGTACCTGTCTAAAGCTTTAAGTGCTGCTGGGCTGTTAGAAAAAATATAAACTTTTAATGTCATGTCCATCTTCAGATTGATCTGGACATATGTAAAGCGTACATTCCTGCTTGAAAACAGTACAGTAACTATCGAAATTAACACTTGGGATCTTGGGTCTTACCGCATATACACCAGCTCCTGTTCCCTTCCCAGACATCAATCCGTCAGTGTACCATAACAGACCTGTTGTTATGATTAAGCTCGGTAAGTCCTTACTTTATGGTAGCCTATTTCAAAATAATTATTTAAAGACAAAAAACCACAAGCCACTAACCCAAACAAAATACACATTTTTACTATTTCAGTGGCCGAAATGTATATAGCTATATACTGAATAATTTGGTTTAAAAGTCGGATTTTACATGGGATTTCTATATACATTGACTCGTGTGGGACTATGTTAATCACTGCGCCAGTCCTGTGGTTTGGAAAGCACCCCAATCTTACCATAATACAGGCTTTCTTGGACACTTCTTTTTAACAAAGACAAAACAAATTCTAAATGAAAAGTATCTCTCAATAAAAGGTTGCCTATTTCCGGAATAAATATATCGAACAAATACAGTTGCCACTGTAGCAATATATAATGGGTTCTTTCGTCGAGTTAGTCCGTAGCCTGACTTCACAGGATTAAGGTTATAAAAACATTAAAAAATTAGTACTAGAAAACTATGCCACTAATAAAGGTTTTAAGAGAATTCACGCGTACAGATTAGTTATTTGATGTATTACCCTATACAACCTTGTTAAGTATTCGATGTTGACAGATGGTTGTTTGGAGGGGATTAACGAATATAAAAGCAACACTTCAAAAATTGAGTGACAGGTTTTTATTATGAAATAGTTGAGTCGTCTTAGCAACCATTTCAATACAAACTTAAGTGAGCTTAATAGGTGAAGGTTGTATGTATCTCGAATAATACAATAACTGACAGGTAGAAATTTGCGTTTAAGAGCTTAACACTTACGTTATTTATAAAAAAATATGAACAATTAAATAGGAAAACAATATTATCAAATTAAAAATAGAAACTACCATTTTGAAATGACAGGGGCAGTTCTTTCTGCAAACCGTAGGGCATTTTATTCTTCAGTTAACTGGTAGTATAAACAATTTTTATCCTTTGCTATATTCTTGAAGTTATCTTAAATATAAATAAAAAGGCACGGCTCAATAAAGCTTTGTGAAATAGTACAACGAGTTTTCATTTATTTATTTATAATGGAATTTCACCAAGAACCAACGGTCGTTAGTATAAATAGTTTAAATAAAAAGTTATAAAAGTTCAACCATAGTAAATTCGTTTAGGAAAAACAAATATATATATATATAAAAACTAAAAAAATTACTAAACAAATTTGGATAAAAATGTATTTGTTAACAATGGTTTGTATGTATGGTTTATACGAAATCATGTAGTCTAATACAATTAAGTGAATCAAAATGCGATCGAATTTCTGCTAATTACAGGCGTAGTTGTTTGTAAAAGAGTAGATTTTGTGTTATAAAGTATTATAACCAACTGCCATCTCAATCACCATCCCGCCACCCGTTGTGTATTTTCTTATCTCTGGTAGAAAATCACATTTAGTTTTGTTTTGCTATGTTATTTTACATCATTAGTTTTTGTAAAACTCTTGAAGTGTATTTCATCTGCTGGTACAAAGTTTTCACTGTTACTTTCCTAAATCACTTTATTGTGTCACAACTTTTATACAATTGTCTACTAATTGCACATTATTCTAAAAAAGCAAAGCCTGTACTGTTCTAAATTAGATGATGTTAATTACAGCCTATTCAAGTGCAAAACTTAACAACTCTGCAAATTATTTCCGCTGTTTCTTGCATAACACACTGAACTTCAAAGGCCATAGAAAATCAATTGTTTTGTCTAGTGTTTGAATAAATTTAATGTTCATGACCAAGACCTTGAATTCACTCGGTTTTGATACTGAAAAAATACAGCATGTTTGTATAAAATCTAAATCTATAGTTACACACAAATAAGAAATAATTCTAAATATACCAGATATGTCAGGTATTAATTAAATAAGTTTACAATTCCTAGTTGATGAATTTGCACACAAATGCGACAAGAGCAATCAATAATTATTATTTAAATTATATTTTTTAAAGTATAAATTATCTAAACTCCAATAGTATGTGTGTAAATTATTTCTGCTTATGCAATTTAACTTATATTTACTTATTGGAGAGGGACAAAGCCTATATGATTGTTTTTCTTTTCCTCTAGGAAAAATTCATAGGCCTGTCTATTTTCGAAGAAATCTAGTCAACAACATTTTATGAAATAAAATACAGTTGATTATAAATACATAATGTCGTCATAATAAGATAATTTTCGTATTGATATCTTTTTTGTTTAAATAAACATATTGTCTTTTGTTTATTTATCTATACTAATATTATAAAGAGGTAAAGTTTGTTTGTTTGTATGTAGGGGGTAATCTCTGGCACTACAGAACCGATTGAAAAAATAGTTTTACTAATAAAAAGCTACACTATCCCTGAGTAACATAGGCTATAATTTATTTCGATAAAAACTATTTTTTATTTCAATATTTGTAAATTTAGTCGGTAAATTTCTTAGGTTAGTCCTAGAATGATAAACCAACACATGTATTTACATTTATTACCATAGCAACCAATTGGATAAAATAACAGATTATAATGTAGCTATTTGCTCCAATATTTCCATAAACAGCTGATTTCAAAATTTGAAGCAATTATTTTTGTATTTCTAGCTTTTAGGTTAGGGTTTTAAAGTGTAGACCTGAGCCTTACTGGTTCTTTTAAACATTATTATAACTGCAGTTATAAAATATAAGAAATAATTTAATTTGAACATTTAACATTATTTACCATCTTAGTTTTGAGGTTATTATTAATTCTACACTTTATTATAAATAAAACATAACATATGTTTTTAGAAGGTTCCATTGGGGGTTGGCGTGCGAAGCACGCAGGGGTCTCCCCTAGTCTACATATAAGATTAATAAGTAGAAAGTTTTGACAACATTTCTGAAGAAGTTATTCAATAAAATCTGTTATATATTAATGGTAATATAAAATCACAACAGATGTTGGATCCTAATATAATTATGAAAAATAAATTCAACAAATAAAGTAAACAAAGCAAAACAGATAGGAAGAAAATACGAATTCAGCTTAATGTACGAGTGAAATAATTAAACATAAATAATAGTATATTCATTGTTCTTATTCTTCATTTAATTGTTTGTGAACATGTTTCGCTGCCACGGGCAGCATCTTCAGGTTAGCTAATGATGCCCCTTTATACAATTATTGTTACAAAACAATAAATAATAGCTTCATTATTATGTAATTAGTGGAACCTCATCATTGAATTTAGTGGAACCTAAATAGTAATGCAACATTACTACGAAATTTGATTACGGGTATTCGCAATAGTCGTGCGAAGTCGGTTATTTTCGCCACCCAGGGAAATCTATTGTACAATATTTATATGTTTTACTTCACAAAGAAAGATAAGTATAGGCCTTAAAGTATCTTTGAAATTATTCACGATTGTTTCATATTAGGCTACAATTTTGTAATTAATTATTTTTAATAATTACTTCACTCCGATCTATTTTAGTTCGGTAAATTTGACACCCCAAACAATCTAGTAAACCATCATAAAACCTATTTGAAAAATATAATATTTTATATTAACTTGAATTTGTACATTAACTCAAAAATGTTCTTTTATTTCTTATTTTGACGTTTGTATGATCCATGTCAATCCTTCAAAAATGTTCTCTACGCACTTAAAAAGTTCTAAGGATGGATTATATTCAAAGGAACAATGCTAAAAACGGCATAATAAGCTGATTAAGGGATTTATATATTTTTTAATGACTTAGGAGTACAAACAGTTCAAAAATATCAAAACGAATTAGTTTAAAAAATACCATCTTGGCGGAAATCTCAGAAGAACTCGTACAGAACGAAACATGTTTTCATTGTTCTTCGAATTGAAGCAGTTCTACCTTGCTTAACACCAGGACCTGTTGGTCATACAATGACAATGGCATTGCGTGTTAGTGTAACGGGTTCAAAGTAAAAAATACAATTACTTAAGACCGTAAAGTTAACGTAACGGTCGACAGATTGCGACACTTTGATTCTTTGTCCCGACCTAGAAGGCTGTGGATTTCCCGTGGTGGATGTGTCATGATGGCTTTTGTTTGTATTTTCTGATGTCAAGGCTCAACTGTTCTTTGTAAGCTACGTATTATCATGACTCAAGTGACGTTCGATAATAGAATGCTATACAAATAGTGTGTGCAATTAATTAAGCATTTAATCTCTAACTTGTCTGTAAAGCTTTCAAAATGATTTGTGGTAGAGTCTAATGTTATGAAATTATAATTATTTTGTCTTTTAGTTGGCAACTTCAAACCTCGAATTTATGAACCCTAAACAAATTTTTTTTACCTTCAACATTTATAACCTGAAACTATTTTTTGGTGATTTATGGTAGGACTACTGTTTTCTTAGACATAATCATCATAGGTCCTGACTTAAAATAAAAAATTCCGCTAATCATATAAGTTATATGTAGACTACGACACATAAAGGAGTACAAGGAACAGACAAATTACATTTTTTAATTAAAATAGTAATACATTGTCTATAACATTTCTACCTGTTTATGCATTTTTATTTAATAGAAAGTAATTTCGATAGGTTTAATATTTATGGAAATCTTCCTCCGCACTCTGGGTTACCTCTATTTAACAAATTTCTAGAGTTTATAAGAGCAGAATGAAAGATTACCATTCTACTCCGTAGGCTAAGTGAGTTCAGCGGTAATTTTTTTAGTTTCTATTTACACACAGAACGGCTTTAGCTTTAATTTATTTAACATATTGTACTTTATGATTATTTTAAATTTTATTGAAGTTTTCAGTATGCTATATATTTTATGTTAAATGTTGCTTCAATCAAATATTATGTATTTTTGTAATTTATGTTGGTGATATCTTTGTTGTTTGTGTTTTATTGTATTTGTTTATCATGGCCATTCAACTTTTGTGTTTGTCCACGATTGAAAGATAAACTTCGTTAATTTGGACACAGATCATAAACCAAGAGCCACCGCCTTGCTAAAAAGTGTTACTCCAAAACTCTGTAAACACCACTATACTCAGCATGACCTTTGAGGCGACAAATAGCTGAGATGAGTATCCAAGTTCACGGTAAGAACGAGGATGAATGGTGTCGTCTACTTCCTGTAGTGTAGTCGTTCAATGTATCAAACAGCATAGTTGTTTTTGACTGAAACGTAACTAAATTTATTATTCCTGATAGACATCTCTATTCCATATCTTTGATCTGTGGCGAAAGTTTTTATTATGAATATTGATCTGTGAGTGTTTGGGAAAGTTTAGTATTTGTAAAGAAATAATAAAGCACTATTATATTCACTGGTGAATGCAGGGAAACCTCTGGATGCAAAACTATTGGATGTAGGCCCAATAGGAATCTTATATTAAACGCTAAGGACAGACACAAATATACAATAATTAAAAAACTAAATCGTATACTTTATTTAAAAATGGAATTATTTATTATTATTATTCAAGGAATTATTTCCTTTAAAATTTAAAAGATCGGTGGAGAACACCTGACACAAGAAGGCAAGATTATATTTATTCCTCGGTTCACTACATTCAAAACGGCGTGAAGTTGGCTACAATTTCAATGTTAACCTAACCTAACCGTACCTTCACATTTAAGATTTTTATATTATTTTCGTAAAAAACGAAAGCTGTATTTTTTCAAAGTAAAACAGATTGTGGGTGTTGATTGCAACTGAGTAAAAATTAAAATTAATAAAGTTTACTATTTATATCATACGTTTATCAAAACAATACAACGGTTTTTGAAAATTTATCGTCAATCAACATCCGCATATGACAGTACTTCAAAATGAAATCAAATTTTTAAATTTATTCCACGGATTAACGGAAAAATGACTTATTCTGTAGCATTGCTCTTATGGGAATCAGATTCAATATGGCGGATTGGGTATCCTCCGTGTGCGATGTCACCAAAACCAATTTAAATTGAACAAACATTTAATTTCTTTGGATCCATGAAGCCTGATTGAGTTAATTTCTTTGAATATAATAGCGTTACGAGCGTAATAATTCCTTCACCTTGTCTACAAGGTTACGTTCTACTTTTGAAACGATTTAGCCTACTTTTGAAAATTTTGCCTATTGACCTCACATAGCCAAATTTTGTACAATTCACAACAATTTGATTAGGACATTACATGTTCAAATTACTTGCAATTAATAAAAAGTAAAGTCAAAACACGTTTTCGCCTTTTTAAAAAGCACACCAATGCACCAATGCAATTTACTTAACCCATCCATCAAACTATGAGTCTATTCAATAATCCACGAATCTATTACTAAAATTTACTTAACGCACGAATTATTATTGAAATTTACTTAATCCACGAATCTATTATTGAAATTTACTTAATCCATTAAACTATGAGTCTATTATTGAAATTTACTAAATCCACGAATCTATTGTATTGCAATTTACTTATGAAACTATGAGTCTATCATTGAAATTTACTTAATCCACGAATCTATTATTAAAATTTACTTAATCCACGAATCTTATTATTTAAATTTACTTAATCCATTAAACTATGAGTCTATTATTGAAATTTATTTAATACACGAATCTATTATTGAAATTTAGTTAATACACGAATCTATTATTGAAATATACCAATCCAATGAGTCTATTATTGAAATTTAAAAAAATCCACGAATCTATTATTGAAATTTATTCTATCCACGAATCTATTATTGCAATTTACTTAATTCATTAAACTATGAGTCTATTATTGAAATTGACTTAATCATTTAATCTATAATTGAAATTTACTTAATCCATTATACTATGAGTCTATTATTGAAATTTACTTAATCCACGAATATATTTTTGTTTTAGGTAATGAAATATTTGAAATATTTATGAATATAATAGGTACTTCTGTGTTCTGTTAAGAGTGATTAGAGCTGTAAATAATGACATTTTCTTTTTTTCAGGTAAGAAACAGCTCTATACTGTATTTCAAAGCAATTAATGTAAGGTAAGAGGAGTTTTGCGTTTATACTATATTAGTCAGAATGTAAAGGCAATACCTGTCAAACTCTAGGTATTTGAGCAAAGGTGTAAACATATTCTTTGCATACTACTCAAAGAAGTATAAAATAGTTTTTGATTTAAATTGTTTAAGCTAAGCAGCTATATTATAATTAGCAGTTTCTAAAACTGGTCATCGTTTCTCAAAACTCTTCGTAAAATCAGATTTATGATTAATTTAAACTCTATTAGGAAAAACATTTTTCAAGATGTTTCATATAGTTAAGTTACTTTTGTCGAAGTATTATGAAGGTTTGAATCAAGTTATATCGTTGACATCTGGTTATTTTTATGCCTTAGTAATATGTCATTTTATGTTATGCAAATGGGAAATTATCAAACCAAAAATACTAGTATATTCGGTCACTTTTGCGTCAAGGAATAGGCTACTTTATCTGCCAAATTGTATCTTTCTAAGCGTTATTGTTTCTAAGTTCTAGAGAACTAACTTTACAGTGGACAGATAAAAATACTAATAACATTATTATTATAGTAGGGATAGATATATTCTAGAAAACAAGACTACAGTAATCATATTAGTCGAACTAACAGAATTTCATTTGAAGGTGTCGAAGAACATACTGTGCAAGTTTGTATGGTTAATATCTTATTGATGCAACTTATTTTGCAAATCTTATTGTCAAGATCACAGTCATCAATTCATTAAGTTAGAATACTAAATTATTTCATATTTATACTACAACTACAATGTACTAGTATTATTACACATGCTATACAATATAAACCATATAATATAAAAACAATCAATTCTGAATTTTTTAAATGACCAATTTGTTTTCTTGAACTGCATTTGTTCTTGCGTTTGAAAATCTGTTTTCTCGTGAAAAAATCTTGGTCTTTCCCAAGATCTTTAGCTGAATCTACAAAATAATTCGACCACGCAGATGGATCGCTGACGTGAGTTGAGCGATTTCCATAATTAAGTTGATATCTTTTCAGATTAGAAGATGTCCTCATCTTTTCAGATTAGAAGATGCCCTCATGGTAAAATTCTCCACGTAGATTTCAACTAGGTACTTTTATGGTATTTTACGTTTTGATCGATTTTGGGGGAACCAAGTGAGCTATAAGGTCGTGTAAATAAACAAAATGTGCAAAATAATATATTAAATTTATTTTGTTTAGATAAACATCTATACAAATTTCATTTTAGTACGAAGACTCTCAAAAAACATTTACTTCTAGTCAAAAAACCGGTTGTTGGATTTTTTGCCAACGAACTCTTCCGAGCGACTTAGACATCCAACGTCGAATTCGGACCAAATTGGACTTAAAATGCGGCCGTTAGAGTGCGAACACATATGTATACATATATTATATATTGATACATATACAATTTTTAATGACACTACAAAACGTGTTCTACGACCATGATCGGTGTTCATTTACTACTCCCGATTTTGGGGTGTCATTAAAAAAAATGTATATATATATATATATGTGTTCGCACTCTAACGGCTGCATTTTAAGCCCGATATGGTCCAAATTTGGTACACACGTTGGTTGTCTAAGTCGCTCGGACGAGTTCGTTAGCCAAAAAATACCACAACCAGAAGGACTTTTTTCAATGGAAGTAAATATTTTTTTAGAATTTTCCTACTAGAATTAAACTTTTTAGGTTTTTAGGGGGTAGGATATTACACGACCTTTGTTTTTTACACGATCTTATAGCTTGCTTGGTTCCCCCAGAATCGATCAAAACATAAAGTACCATTAAAGTGCCCGGCTCAAAACAACGTGGGGGCATCATCTTGTCCTAGGCCGTGGCCCAGTTTGTACGCTGCGAGCGAAGCGATGCTGTCCATAAACCGAGGCCACAAGGTCGAGGTGCAAAGTGAG
>JAGFPH010000091.1:224622-236588 GCA_018207615.1 Philaenus spumarius
AATATTGCATTGTCATCGGTCTTTGATAAGTGTGCAAAGTTTCAAATCAATCAGAAGTTTTGAAGTATAGGAAAGTATAAGAATATATGAAGAAAGGTATAAAAAGGCACTTTCCGGATTTTACTCCTAAACGCGTGACGCGGTTTCTCGACCGACACCCCATCCCGATTACAACGGGCGCAAAGAAGTATAACTTCAACAATGAAAAAGCTTCAAATCGTTGCAATATAATCGAAGCCGACGGAATAAAATGTGTTTTTGGCAATAAAAAATATATATTTTGACCCGTCTCTCACTTATTTTACCCAATTTGTAGAAATCAAAATTCGACTTGGGGAAGGAGAGCCCCCAGGGGCATATACACATTACCGTTGTATAGCCCGTAACTGGCAAAGATGATGCTTCCTAAAGAGGGGTCGAGTATCGTCAAAAATGCTCTAGAACGCAGCGTTTTCGAGATATTATCGATTTTTGTGAAAAAATAATTAAAAAGCTCCAAATCATTGTAATATAATCGAAGCTGATGGAACACTACAAAATGGAAATTTGGTTTGAAATAATTGTACAAATTACCAGCTCTCTAGCTTTATGGGAGGTATAATAATTAATTTGTATTGTTTTAGGGGTTGTTATCTCATTTTCACCCCTAAGAAGCACGTGAATAAAAGAAAATATGGTTTACATTGTATAAAATGTCTTGTAAGAAATAAATGTACCAATTTCCAGCTCTCTATCTTTATGGGAAGTATAATGATTATTTGGTATTGTTTTAGGGGTTGTTGTTAAATTTTCACCCATTAGCAGCACACTGAAAAATACAAATGTGGTTTTCTTTTTGTATACATCTTGTAAGAAATGAATGCACCTATTTCCAGCTCTCTAGCTTTATGGGAAGTATAATAATTAATTTGTATTGTTTTAGGGGTTGTTATTATAATTTCACCCCTTAGCAGAACAGTGTAAAATGCAAATATAGTTTACATTTTATGTGTACCTTGTAAGAAATAAATGCACCAATTTCCACCTCTCTAGCTTTATGGGAAGTATAATAATTAATTTGTGTTGTTTTAGAGGTTGTTATCTCATTTTCACCCCTAAGAAGCACGTGAATAAAAGGAAATATGGTTTAAATTGTATAAATGTATTGTAAGAAATAATGTACCAATTTCCAGTTCCCTAGCTTTATGTGAAGTTTAATAATTAATTTGTATTGTTTTAGGGGTTGTTGTTACATTTTCACCCCTTAGCAGCACACTGAAAAATATAAATATGGTTTACTTTTTATATATATATTATAAGAAATGAATGTACAAATTTCCAGCTCTCTAGCTTTATGTGAAGTACAATAATTAATTTGTATTGTTTTAGGGGTTGTTATTACAATTTCACCCCTCAGCAGCACAGTGTAAAATGCAAATATAGTTTACATTTTATATGTGCCTTTGTAAGAAATAAATGTACCAAATTCCAGCTTTCTAGTCTTAATGTATGTATAATAATAAATATTTATTGTTTTAGGGGTTTTTTAAACCCTTAAATCAAAATTATTTATAGCCTATGTCTCATTCCAGGCCATGATCTATATGTGTGCCAAATTTCATTCAAATCCATCCAGTACTTTTTGCGTGATTGTCAGTCAAACAAACAAACATACAAACTTTCACATTTATAATATTAGCAGGATTAGTAGGATTTGTGGATTAGCATGCTTTGTAGCTTTGCCAAATTTCAGCTCGATACCTTTATTAGTTCCTGAAAATGTTGACAGTTTTTAAGGTCAGAACCCTGTAATGAATTTGTATACAAATATTAAAAGAGAAATTAATAATTCCTGTAAGACTAAACGGAAGCTTATGGTTCTTTTGAAATAGCCTGTGAAGCTTTTAGAAGATTAGATTATAGCAACTGTTTTCAAAAATTTTAAAAGACTTTTTCTAAGAAACTATCTATTTTTTGTTACTGGATTCGAATCGATGTTTTCAAACCATTAAATGTCTCACTAAAAGCATGCACCACACCTTTAAAAGCATAGCCTACAATCTTGCCTTTGCTATAAGGGAAAAAACCGGGCATGGAAAACAAATACATTACAAAAACCAAAAGGAAAAAGGAAAAATCATGCTAGGTAGTTTTTTGTAAAATGTCATGTTATCTCCTAAACTAAATTACTCGTATTTAATGTGTAACACTTACAGTTGTTATTTACTTCCTATATATTCTTAGTTCACACACTTCTACAAAAACAGCCCATTCTCTGTTTGAAGTTATTGTTTGTTAATGATGGATGTTGAATTTTATTATAATTACTTGTTCGGACATTTGCCATCATTTGTGTGTTAAATGATAAACACACGTGTTTAAAACGTCGTGTTTGATTATTTAACACACAAATGATGGCAAATGTCCGAACAAGTAATTATAATAAAACAGCCCATTATTATTGCTATCCTCACTATTTTTTGGTACTATCATTTCCATAAACAGGAAAGGCTATATCTACCTGTATCAACGGCGTCAGCAGATTGTAGATGTGCTAATTAATTAGTTCATACTAAAGTGTTGCAAAACAGAACTTTCTATTCCACGCGGATATCCTCTGGCGCAACCGATTCTCATTGTTTGCATGACGTGTCTTGTCAATACAGTATTTTATAAAAGATGGGTTTCCCCACTGGCTCCATGTATAAAAGGTGTTCGAAAAATACACTGTTAAATTTTGTCAATTGTTCACAAAATATTTAGTCGTTTAAGGCAAGGAACTGATTTAACTGTGACTTTCTGATGTGTTATGATAATAATTCATTATATAGCAATTTATTTAATTAGCTCTTCTTTCCTACAACCACGAAAAAGGACCCAAATATCTAAAATGCCCCTTATTTTACGTTCAGTAAAATTTGAATTTATAGAATTGATTTAGTTCAAATGTTAAATCAACTACACTGTACAGTTTTGAGAAACATTATAATGGAAATGTATATCAGTCTCTACAGAAGTTCACAAATATATTAGTAAATCCTAGTGGCAATTTAGTTTAACCTAGTTTGTTTCTTCTGCATCATTGCGTATTGATGTTTTGGTTTCCCGCAGCTGCAATGTTAGTAAACCGAAACGGGATCCGGCTTCATTATTGTCTCTTTGAAGGAAACGACTGTAATTAGGTCGTAAATTAATTAGTTTAAAGCTTAACTCTCCCTTTATTTACAATCAATGATTACATCGTTCTAATGACACACTTATTTTTGTAAACTGAGGTCGTTTCTTGAGCTACTTTTAGAGGATCATATGTTTACCACAATTATAACTTTAAATCAAACATTCTTCGACGTAGACCTTTATTCAAAGAATGTGTCAAAACAGTCACGAAATTAAGCGTAGGTTATAATAGAAAACTATTGACATTCGGAAATAAAGGTTTAAAATATCTACTATTTTTTTTGTAAATGTGTTTCGAATAACAATTGATCATACAAAAATTCTAAATACACTTTTACTTCGGCTCAAATTAAAAAGTCTTCCGAAAATTCTAAAAATTTTACCCCCACATTTTATGACTTTTCTTGACGTTTGCGAGGTCTCTAAACGATAAAGCAATAAAACATGTTGAGTCCGTGTGTCTGTCTGTCTGTGGACACGATATATGCACTCACAGACGTCGTAGAAAACTTCTGGTGGTGCCAAAGTCTTCGTAATTTTATTGCGGAGAGTTGAAAAGCTTTTGAGCTTTCTAGCGTGACAGCACGTGACGTGCATGACAAAAACGTCACATTTTTGAGTAGTTAAAAATCACGAGCCGAAGTTTCGAAAAAGTGTTTCATCTTGTTGTTAAATTGAAATACTTTAAATTCTCATCCTGAAAAAATATTTATTTTTAATAATGTGTCGTTTGGGTGGCTTTATGCTTTACTCAGGCTGGTTAAACCGTTAAAGATAAAACAAAACAGTAAGGGCAACTGAAAACACATCTAGGAAAAGACTTAATACTGTATATTACGAGATATTCTTATGAATGATTCAGATTGTACAATAGGCTACTCATTTTTATAATGAAACTTAACATCCAATAGTCTACAATATATTGTTGGTTTTTTATTGAGTCACATCAGCCCAACGCCCAAGTCCTACGTTTATTTATGACTGCGGACAAAGGCTCTAGATAATCTCAATCCACTATCTGTACAGGCTATTCGAGTTGTTCTAAAAACTACAGAGATTGGTGTACCTATACCCCGGGGGTATACCACTAATGGGGATTAGTGGTATACCCTCCGGGGTTTAGAAGATAGACTTACAAGTTGATAAAAGCAGTGATACTACCCCCACGAGGCCAACTTTAATTGCGAGGGTGCTGGAGTTGCCTCCAGTAGGGCACCCTTGCACCCGTGGTACCAGTTGCACATCTGCTTCAAGGCCAAGACTGGTCCCTGGCCCGCCAGAAGAATCCTGCTACGGTTTTGGATTCCCCTTCATGCCACCAAACCACCCTGTGAATTTAGCGACAATCCAGATTTCCTGGACACCGTCCCAAGATCCTGCCAGGAGCACTATATCAGCACTTCAAGCAGTACTCGTTGTCGGCAAGGTTCCCCAAGCCTCGTTAGAACGAGTAACCGGCAGGCAGCACTTACGCACATACCTTATCCCTCATCGTCAACCCATTAAGACCGCCCGTTGCCCACCTCCATGAGATAGGTCAAAAAGGTCTTAAGAGCAAGCGTCACGGGGTGAACGTTTACCATCTCCCTATCAGTCAAGCACTAGGGCAGGCCACTTGCGCACATACTAAACCTCAATACCGTAGTGTGCGGCCCGTTACCCACATACTTAGTACTTACTTGGACATGGGATTGGGTAGGCCCCCACTATGTACAGCGAATTTCGGCCAAATCAAACGAGATCGTTAGCAACTCTAAGTTAGATCGTAATATATTTTGTTCATATAAAACCAACCAACGCCAACGATCTTGATGACTGGCCATGATTTATTATAATTCGAATTCAAAATACATATTTCGTTTGTTTCTTTCATGTTCTCTGGCGTAAGCTATCCTTTTATTAATTTTATATCTTAAAACATTTCTACAATGTAGAAGGAAGTTTTATAAACGTATGTGTTATCTTGTTTTTCATAATTATGGTTTTGTGGGAACTCATTGCTTTATTCTAAGCTGTTATTTTCTAAGTTGTTATTTTTGTAACTATTTAAATGTGTTATCCTTAGTTACAAATGTGTTTATTAAATGTGTTATTTAAATTTCATGTATCCTTATTTAAGATTATAATATGTGTAGTTAAGATCAACGGTAATGATAATAGTTTACTTCACACTTGTTTATAGATTAGGATTAAGTTGAATTTGTATTCAGAATGAGGATTGTATAGGCTTATATAGAAAATAACAAAATCAACAATGTACGATGGAAAAATGTACAAATCTTACAAAAGAAAACGTTAAAAATCTATCTAAACACTCTCTCTCAATAGGCCTGAGATCAGATGTTTGAATAAAAAGTTTGTACTCGTATCTTTACTTCTGAGTCTAGGACCGAGGGCCAGTTGCCTAAAAACTTTGACGAGGGTATTTTGACAGCCAGAGGCTTGGCGGAGCGAAGGCCAGAAGGCTAAGGATCAGTGACCTGTTCTACTGTGCGGTGGGTGTGCGGGTGGAAAGGTTTTAATTATCGTTTATGTATTCCGATAACAGTATGATTATAATATTTATATAATTATAATATTTCGTTGTATTATCACTTTATATAATTAGAATAAAAAAAAAAACTAGAGGACTTACCTAAACTGTTTAGTCATAGTATTTTGCCAATAACAGTATGATTATAATATTTGTATGATTATTAACCTTAAAAACTCTTCTATAGAAATTAGTTTAGAGTCGTACTCTATGCATTTAATCTTACCCCTCCCCTGAATCACTTCCGCTCTGGGGAGTCGACTGGCCCTCGGCCCTACCTGGCTGTTTTGACAGTTTTATGACCCCCACGGCAAAAGATCAGCTGGCCCTCGCTCCGTTTTCCTTTACTTCTACCCGTAGTGTCCGACAGGCTAAATTTCAATCCTTCACTTTTATGGGAAAGTGTTTTATAATATTGACGAATGAGCGAGTCAGTGACTGGTAAAATTTGCACTTTTTTATCTTCTGTATTTTTGAACTGTTTATTGTAAATCTTTCAAAATTCGTTCTAACATCATATGATAGGCCTAATACAAAAATTAAAATTCCATAACGTTATCATAAAGGAGAGTAAAGTTATATGTGGGAATGGGGGGGGGGGGGGGGAACAGCGAAATGGTGTCGTGTAGTAATATACAATACATCAGGCCGGACTGGTGCACTACGACCATGTGCCTTGTTGTAAATATCATCTCCAGCTGTTGTGCATAGGTTTAACAACTAAAGTCGAATTGTAAAGAGAATTCAAACGACCTTTTAGCGGACAATGCAGCGCCTTGCAGTAGAGTAGACCCTTTCACAATGCCCCAGACCTGCAGGTAGTTGTCGGAAACTGAACGTCTCGCAGGTGAATGTCACATAACAATTGATTTCCGTTGAACAACCATTAGAGCGGTACAAATTGCTCTTTTATTATGGCATTTCCTAGCAGTGAAAGTATTGTGTATGACTTTCTTTGAATTAGAAACACGTTTATTTGAAAGTACAGTAATTGCAAAATGAAGAATTAATCTCATAAGGATTGCTAATAAAAACAAGCAAGCTCTAAGAGTAATAATTAATTTTTTTGTGCGCAAATTTAAAACTCTTGAAGTCTATAGTCTATACCTTTCACATCTGGTAATTTTGTCTATCCAACCGAGTGAAAATTAGTTAATTTTTGTATTTTGTTTTGCTTCTAAAATGTTTTAAATTTAATTGATGACAAGATTTTTAGTCAGTATAACTGTTTTGTTATCATAATCCACGCCGAATGGGACCATTAAAAAAAATAATACCAAGAAAAGGGGTACAGCAAAAAACTTATTCTTTGCTTATGGGGAAGCAATGTTTTATTGAAAATTGCTGAATCTCGGAAACTATTCGAGGTACAGCAATGACTCAAATATAAGAATACCCAGTTCCCGACGTCCTTTTAGATGGGTAAAATACTGTTACACAAAATTACCAATGAGGGGAGTACCGCAAAACTAAATTTTACTGGGATATTGGAAACTAATTCTAAATTTGAAGTTGCCGTATCTCAGGACCTGTTTGGTACAGCAACGATTCAATTATGAGAATTATGTTAAATATGGTAACGAATACAATTAATTAAATACTATATACTCGGCTGGGTCCTTCAACTTCAAATAGCAACATAATCAGATACCTTAAACAAAATAGTTGACATTATAATCCTAGATGTGTTAACCGATAAAAAAAGGTTCAACTGAATTGATTTTCTAACCATAATATAAAATGTTCGTAAATCAAATAAGTATAAATATATACCATTTACTGTGATTACATGGATTTGATTTTCTCTAATTATAAAACTTTAATTTAATTAAATTAAGAAACTGTTAAAAATTAAGCAGATTATACAATTTTTAAAATGGAATTAATTAGAATAGGCCTAGAGAAAGTTATATAGTATTTAATTTATCTGAGAACTAAATAGAAACCAAAACAGCTACAATTTGTATACTTTTACCAAAAACACATTGCCTAAAAGACTACAGGGTGGGTGAAAAGTCTGAGAACGGTTTAATATTTCGTATATAAGGAAAATTTGAAGGTAGATGTGATTGAGGAACCGTATTATTAATGAACAAAAGTAATAATAATAAATATCAAAGAAGATTACAATAAATAAAAAAATTAAGTTTTCTTACTGACTTTATTTATTGTAATCCTCTCTGATATTTATTATTATTATTTTTGTTAATTATTGTTAGAATTGATGTACATTAAATTAATACCTTATGTTTTGATTGTTTGATAATGTTTAATTGTATTCAACATTAAAATTGGATAAGTAAGAAGTTTAATGTACCTTATTTCATTTTTACATTGATTGATATGATTCAATGTAAATAATGAAATAAAATTCAATGAATTGAAAAATGCTTTATTTTGCAATACAAAATAGACTATAACACTATTATGTATTATATAGACTATTTTATAACACAATATTATGTAAATTTGCATTGCAAAAGCATAGCTTGATTAGGCTGTCTGCTTGGTTGGGTAGTAATTTCAAACACAAAAACACACTTTATATCAAAGAAACTTAACACATTATGAATTTGCTGATCTTAAAAATAACAAATAACTTTAGAAAACATGTATTCAAAAAACAAATCTGGGCTACCAATATACACATATTTATTAAATTACAAAACGGCAAAATATCTTAAAAATGTATTCCATTAACGATAATAATTAGAAATTAAATTCTTGAATTAAAGCCCATCTGTATTGCCATGCTTGTTGAGAGAATTTTGCAAGCCGCACCCAATCGTGCCCATTCAAATACTTTAAAACCTCTTCCTTACTTAGCTCATGCTTTTTAACCTAAATCTGAAATCCTTTAAAATTGGACATTTTCCGATAAAATGATATGTGTCCTCGAACTGATTTAAATTACAATGTAAATAAATGCAAATATCTTGAGAACAGTTTGAGATATGGATGTGCGGTTTTCACCATTGATTTTGTCTTAAAATTCTACATTGAAATGATGTATCATATGACCACTTTCCTATTTAAAATAAGCTACATTCAAAATGGCGGACCAAATTTTTGACATCTTAATAAAATAGTTTTTTTACATAAAGTAGGTTCCTCAATCACATATACCTTCAAATTTCCCTTTTATACGAAATATTAAGCGTTCTCAAACTTTTCACCCACCCATTCGGGTATATAAAATTAGAAAATAAATTATGTTCACAGTTTATTTCTTTTGTTATAAAATATAGACTAAACTATTTTGATCCCAGTTGTATACCAGCTGAGTGAGTACGGGATTTGGGCTCTTACACTAAAACTATAAATTATGTATGTCCAAAATTACCACTTTATCCAGGATAGTTCAAAAGTATGGGCAGGATTTATTTACCCGATGGGTGTAAAATCTTTCATTGTTACTTAAGTTTAAATTATTATGTTCAAAATAATCTGTACATCAGATAGCAAATATTGGATAGGATTGATAAGAAAGACGTGTACGATAAACAAAACTAATTTATAATCCCCAGATATTGGGCTTGTAGCAGATATGACTTGTAACTTGATGGAAGTATTTCATTTCTCGTACTGTTATAGACTTTTAAAAAACTATCATTAAATATTTCTTTTGTTAACTGTTTAAGCCTTGTACCTGATACGCAGTACAAATAACAAATATTTATGTACTCTGAAACAAACTAATATAGTAGTGAGCAAAACGTGTGTAATAACTAAAGATAATGTGTATTAAATTGTTAAGGTAAAATAATCTTTGTTATATAAATAGTTTAACAATTCTGTGTTTAAAAATTTTAAGGTAGCAACTGCTCACTAGGACCCCACCACTAAATATCATCATCATACTCCTAGTTCTGTAAGACCTGCTTTTTTATAGTTTATGTAAAGGTTTAGGTATAAAGTTGCCTCAAAACGTAGAGATACACTTTCTCAGGTAGAACGGACCTTCCTAATCACCTGTTGACAAAGAATACCTTTGTTAGAAGCGGCCACCTAGGACTGCCGGCATCAGCCTTCTATTCCAAGAAACTACAATTTGCAAGCAATTAATACATTAGGCCTACATTATCGAATGAAGGCTCATTTTCCGGCTTACTTAGAAAAATAAAAAACAATTTGAATCACAGTTCTACGACGTATTGTTACTGACATAACAGCGCCCGTGAAGTGATGGTGAAAGTTAGCGACAACTATTTCGCTAACGGTACGTCTTAGAACTGTGATTTAAATGAATTTTTATTCTTCTAAGTAAGACGAAAAAATGAGCCTTCATTCGATAATGTAGGCCTAATGTATCAATTGATTGCAAATTATAGTGTGACACAGAATTTCTTGGAATAGCAGGCTGATGCCGGCAGTCCCGGGTGGCCGCTTCTAACGAAGGCATTGTTTGTCAATAGGTGATTAACACGGTCCGTTCTACCTGAGGAAGTGTCTCTCTACGTTTTGAGGCAACTATACATTCTTCAGGGTAATAAATGCTATTGTGACGGTTCATTACGCAAACTCTCCAGACTCAATCACAATTCAATTATTTGACCACAATGTACACATTGCTAATCAACTTTTAACAAATTGTAATATTAAAAACACTTTTTTTGCTATAGCGGGAACATGGTGGCCTTTTTTAACATAGGCTACCTTAAATGGAAAAGTTGTAGTTTGAGAAATACGTTTTTTAAGACCCCATATGACCTCGTAATGCTCTAGATTAAACAATAAAAAATAAAAAACGCAAACAATTCAAAGTCAGGCTAGAAACAAGAAATTTGGCACAAAGGTTCTTTTTAACTTAAGAATTAAGTATAACTCTTCTTCCTATAAAATAATAATTATAAAGTATAATGCCTAACCAAGAGGGCTAGGGGCGTTTTAAATGAAAAATAGGTTTTAATAGTGTATATTTGATAAAACCCCATACTACTTCCCCTCCCGTAGTTCACGTTCACAAAATAGGTCATGCCAATAACTACAATAACTATAGTTTCTTAAAATTTCATACAAGTAGCAAGTTTGATTTTCGTTATTCAAATTTTTCTAACAGAAGGGCGTGCTATATTTTTTATTATGCTAAGAAGAGCCTCTGTGGCAAATTTTAAGTTTCTAGCAAGAATTTTAATTTTTGAGTTGTTCCTTATTTTTCCGCAACGCGGAAACTAAAGCATTTAAAAGATCATAAGGGGTCTTAAAAAAAAACATTGGTAGACCCCTTTTTTTTTAATTTTTCAAAAAATTAACCTCCTCTGTCTTCAAAAATACAACTAATTTTTTTACACATACACTTATACAAAATTATAGCGGATTCATTTTGTTTAAATGATAAAAATGGGTTTTGAGGTCACTTTGACAGTGGACTAACAAAATTTAATTTGCTTAATCCTCTCATCCATTTCTCTCTTTCACTCCCAAAGCACTTTCAGTATTGTATGATCACTAAGAAATTATGAAACAACATTTTAATGCCATTGAAAATAACTTGATACCTTACTTTAAGAAGTTAACAATTTCAAGATGAAACTTTTGGCGCGCGAGTGAATCTCGTACTGGCCCGGTTGTTTGTACTTAAGACTAAATTAAATATTAAATAGATAAATTAATGTAGTTCACAGTATGAATATTAGCAACAAACAAATAAAAGTGTAACCACCGATTGGACGAAGAAGAGCAACAAAATAATTTGGACATGATTATAAAATATTGTAGTATTCTTAACCTGATGCTAAAAGGCAAGGAAATATTAAGAACAAGAATAATTCAAATGAAGATGCAATGCCATAATAAATTTTATTTAAAAATCTACAGGTAATTTTATTGTTACTTTTATTAAATTTAAAAAACAATGAACATATCTTTAAGTCGAATATTCAAAAATGGTGTCCTACCCCTTCTCAGCAGCTTAGCAGGTAAAAATATATTTAAATTATTCTACACTTGATAAATGTATTTAATTTAAGGTTCTGGCCAAGTTACATATCTTTTTTAGAGTCTAGGACCGAGGGCCAGTTGCCTAAAAACTTTGACGAGGGTAATTTGACAGCCAGAGGCTTGGCGGAGCGAGGGCCAGCCGGCTAAGGATCATTGACCTGTTCTACTGTGCGGTGGGTGTGCGGGTGGAAAGGTTTTAATTATCGGTTATGTATTCCGATAACAGTATGATTATAATATTTATATAATTATAATATTTCGTCGTATTATCACTTTATATAATTAGAATTAAAAAAAAACTAGAGGACTTACCTAAACTGTTTAGTCACAGTATTTT
>JAGFPH010000091.1:237691-258633 GCA_018207615.1 Philaenus spumarius
AGAGGCGTACTAAGAAAGGATTTTAAAATATTTGGTCTGTAAGGGTTGAAACAACCCATAAAACAATAAATATTGTTTGTTATATATCTCAAAAACCTTACCTCCTAGAAACAACCCATACAAATATAAGTATTGTACGTTATAATTTCCTTAAAGCTAGAAAACAAAAATGTTTTACATTTATTTCTTACACGATAGATATAAAAAGTAAACCAGTTTTACATTTTGTAACGTTCTTCTAATAGGTGAAAATGTAGTAACAACCCCTAAAACTATAAATATTACAAGAATACCGCCTAGGAACGTGAAATTTGGTACACATATTGCTCAATAGGGGCTAGGGACGAACTAAGAAAGGATTTTAAAATGTTTGGCCTTTAAGGGTTTAAACAACCCATAAAACCGTAAACATTGTTTGTTATACTTTCCTTAAAGCAAGAAAGCTGAAATTTTGTACATATATTTCTTAAAGATACATGTAAAAAATAAAGCACTTTTACAATTTTATCACGTTTTTCTAAGGGGTGAACATTTAGTAACAACCCTTATAACTATAAATATTAATTTAATAGCGTTAAGGAACGTGAAATATTTGGTTCACATATTGTTCATAGGAGCTCTAAGATAGGATTTTAAAACATTTGACCTTTAAGGGTTGAAACATCCCCTAAAACAAAATATGTTGTTTGTTTACTTCCCTTAAAGCTGAAATTTTTTACATATATTTCTCAAACAACACATATGAAAAGTAAATGACTTTTACATTTTGTTACTTGCTGCTAGGAGTGAAAATGTGTTAACAACCCCTAAAAACAATAATAAATTATTAATATTCATACATTCCTTAAAAATAGAGAGCTAACATTTTGTACATTTATTTCTTAAACGATACACATAAAAAGTAAACCAGTTGTACATTTCGTTACGTGCTGCTGAGGGTTGAAAATGTAATAACAAACCCTAAAAACAATCAATACTAATTTTTATTCTTTCCTTAAAGCTAGAGAGCTGAAATTTGGAACTTATTAACTTTAAGAAAATATTTAAGACGTAACCTAATCAAAACTAACCCGATCTATGCATTCGCAATTAAAAACGCTGCAAATATCAAACTAGACTGTGATTTACCAGTCTGTAGATTTAACGGTTGAAAAAAAGACGCTTTTCACTCTGAATTTTTTTATTTATTTAATTTATTTAGCACACATACCATGACGAAGACAATTGACGGGCAACCAGTGAACAATAAGTACCAAAGTAATTGAATATAAATGTTATAATCACTTTAATAATAATAGATGAAAGAAAATGAGAGAATAATATGACAATTAATTATAAATCATGGTGATGCAACAAACAAATTCCCTGTAGCGAAGCACGGGTATTCCAGCTAGTAAAATAATAAATTTAAAATAAGTTTGAAATAATAATTATTATTTCTAAATATATCAGTACTTCCAAAACTGTTTGTCGCATAACATAACTGTTTGTCCAATAATTTTTACATTTGTCTCTCTTAATTCTACGAGTTGATTTAGTCTAAGTGTAAAACCTACAGTAAACCATTTGAATTTAATAGTAAGCAGCCAGCTCACAAATGCCAACAAATGTTTAATCTCCCGGTTAAAACAAAACAGACGCACTGATATTTACGGGGCAATTAGACTGTGTTTATTTTCAAATCGTAGAAGCATCGGACAAAGTATCATGTTTACAAATCAATGAGGCATTGTACAGAGTAGCATGTTTACAAATCAATGAGGAATTGGACACAGTAACATATTGACAAATCAATGAGGCATTGGTTGATATCGTTATACTACTCTTGCTATTTATACATTGATGACTAACTGTCTCTCAAATAGAAAACTATCTTACATACGTTAAATACTTCTATACTGTCCTCTTCAGTCAAACTTTTAAGGTTAGTTTTGTAAGTGTGCTGCTTATGAAGTGTGAGTATATTGTTTACTTTCTGAAGTAAAATGTGTTTTACGCTACTATTAATTTGACATTTTTTTCTTATCAAAAATTAAATGAGTTAGCCTCAAAAAGATGTCTTTTTAACATAAATGTCTCAAAAGGCATAAAGAAATGCATATTTTTGACATAAATGAGTAAGCTTTTGTGTTAGTTTGGTTACGATTTTATTATAATATTATTTTTAACTAAGAGTGTACAATAATTCATTTAAACAATACAAATCATAAAAGTCCTGCATGAAAATAAAATTTCTTAAATACAACTAGAAAATAAAACGTTGGAAAATACACTATGAACGGTTGATTGAAAAATCAAATTGTCATTTATATTTACATTTATGACAGAGTTGTCTTAGAACTAGATTGATTCCAGAGTGATGTCAATTTAATTTCAATCATGTATGCGAATCAGGTGTTATTTCGAATAAAGTAGTCCATAGACGAGCTATACAGGACTACAACCTTTTTCAATTTAAGAAATTTTTAATTTATATGTGAACCTTTTTATATGTACTTTTTTCGATTTTGTAGCTAAACATTTAAAAAATGTAAACGCAGACGTATAGACACAATTTTTACGCTTTCTAACCTTAAAATTATAATCACTCTTCGTTTGTGCATCAATACGGTCTGGTAAAGGTATCGCAATAAAATTTTACAGTAATAAAACTTGCTAACTTAACATTTGTTACAATAATCGAAACGCAGGGAGGGGCAAAGTTTGATAGTTCCCGCCTCAAAAAAAAAAAAAAAAAAAGTGATGGTATTGTTGTTTAAAGGATGTCGATTAAAAGAAGTAAAAACTTGTTTAACAAAATTTGAGTTATGTAGTTCGAACGATTTTTTCGTAAATATTACTACAAACTTATTTCATTTCACATTTCCGAATGTGTTGCAGCAAAAATTGCAGTCCGATGAGCTGTTGCAGTGACCCTTATGGTGAGGCCTAAGGACGGGAGTAGTAAATGAGCACCGATCATGGTTCCCAGGACACTTACTGGGGTATAATTAAAAATATACATATATATATATGCGTCCACACTATAACGGCCTCATTTTACGTCCAATTTTGATCCAATTTGGTGCACACGTTGGTTTTTTCTAAGTGCTCGGACGAGATTGTTATATAAAAAAAATAACAACTGTAAGCACGTTTTTTTTACAGGAAATAATATGTTTTCAGATTTTTTGTACTATATTGAAACTTTTTGAGGATTTTTTCTAAAAAAAAAAAAATATTAGAGATTATTCTGCACATTTTACATTACCTTAAATCTCGTCTGGTTTGCCAAAATCAATCAAAACATAAAATACCATCAATGTACCACGTTGGAGATTTGAGCGTGGGTCAACCGAGGCCGACGGCCGGTATGCTTGTCCGCTGCTAGCGAAGCGATGCAGTCCATAATCCGAGGCTGCAAGATCGCGGAACGAAGCAATACGTGAACCATTGCTGGAGACTGAGGTACAAACAAATTCTACTAATATATTTCGTACATTCTGGCAGATATTCAGCACCTTCGTGAGTAGAACAATTTCCTAAATAGTTGGTTAAAATCCTAAAACGTACGGACTTAATTTTTTAAATTCCCTTAATCACGTCGGTGTTTCAGCTGCGTTAAGGAGTTATTTTTAAAATGCATTTTTCTTATTATTCAAAATAATTTATAGTATACTGTTGTGTTTGACTGAAGTGTGTCCAAGGTTTAAGGTTGTGTCCAACTGGAAGGTTAAAATGTGTCAGTGGGTTTAGGCTTGTAATGCCAGAAAATGTGTGTCAGTGAATGGTTACATCTAGTATTATAATACAACATAATAATAAAATTATGCAATGTTATAACAATGAAAGTAAATTATTGTTGATGTTGAGAATTATCAATTTGTCTACTAAAGTAGTTGAAGGCGTTCCATTATTGCCTATAATTGGATTGTAGGCGTCACACTTCCCATGCTTTTGTCGTGACAGTTGGTGTTTAGTTGTTTACTCAGAGTTTAACAATGTGACATCGCGTTGATTAGCTCTTTAACAATGTTGTAATGACCTAGAAGATGTTTCAAACCAAGAATGTTTTTATTCTATTATGTAAATATTATTTTGTATTATGTAAGGCTCTGTTGTAGGGAAGAACAATGAACGAATAAGAATACAAGTTTGTAACATTTTAACAATTATTTATCAGATTTTACTAATTTCAAAATAGAGCTAATTTCAAAATTTGCTAATCAAAATAGAGCTGAACAGTGGTTGAAAAAAGAAGAAAACCAAGAACTACGGCATTTTGAGTGCCTTTTATTTTGTACGCTGTTCAAATCGTTTTAGGCAAAACACTAAGCAAATTTAATGTCGGTAACAAAAATCTACAAAAAACCCTGATGGAATATGTCTATCCCTTATGAGTGGAAGATAAAGCACTTACGTCTTAGTTTTTTAAGTTTACAAATGAGTAGAAAAAGCTGTGATAGTACAATTGTCTCAGACCAAAAAATAGCTAAAATAAACTGAGTTTAGAAAATTTAAATAACGATTCAACAAAATATAGAACAAACAAAAAATATGTAACACCTTTCGCAAACGTACCGTACTATATATATATATATATGTATTTTTTTTAAAAGAAGAAGTTAAATATAAACATTATTTTGTCAAACTCCAACCAAAGTGAATTCCGTAGCTGTTTCAAATTCACAGACATGAAAGTTAAGCCTATATTTATGTGTTTTAACACACGATTGAACAAAGATGCTTAGGTGGTATTTTACATTAAACTATTTACTGTTTTTTGTGTGAGAAATTTTCCTGAAGCTTTAGTATGAAAACGATTTTTAAAAGAATTATTTTACTCTCATCATATATTTAATAAACTGTAGGATTGTTAGAATACGATCGAAATAATTTTCATTGAAATCACTTGCGAAAGGGTTATTTTTAAGTTTTTATTATTAGTTAGGAAAAATTTAATTTCAGATAGTGTCGCCAATCTTTTTCGCCTTGCAAAAATTAATGTAGCTTGAAAGGAATATTCAACGAACTCAGCATTTTGTTATCTTCATCTGTTTACATGTGGAGATGTTATATTTTGTAAGTTTAAGAAACAAAAAATTGGTCCAATTATATCAATTAAATGTATGAAGTTATCTAAGAATAAACATTCCCAGTGACATCATTTATACATGTTAGGATTTCAAAGAATACGTTTATCTAATTAAACCGTCTAAATGCAAACTTTCACGAATACAAATTAACGTAATTATAAATTTATCTTATCTAATTCTGCTTTGATAAACCCACCTACTGATAGTGTGATATCCTACTGACTCATAGGTTCTGCACAACTATGGTGACAGCGCAAAAACACAAGGCGAAAACAATAACTTCGCATGATATTATTTGGACCCCGTGGCGATCGAAGTAAGCTTCTTTAACACGTGAGCACGTGAAGCAAGAATCGTCGTTATTATAACCAAAGTTTAAGTAAGGCCAAGCTTGTATCCAAGGGGATATTATTGGGACAACTTATTTGTAAATAAATCCTACAAAACGACGAATTTTAAAATAAATGTATGTTTTTTAATGGTTACATTTTACTCTGGAAAAGAACCGTTGTTCTGACTATACTATGCACAGACTATGGCTCGTAAATTTTATATTTATGTTTAAATACTTTAGATTTTACTTATGGGTCTGCTGTAGTGGCGGCCATCTTGGATTTTTATCCCATAAGAGCAATGTTAATTTCAAACCATTTATTTCGTTTATTTTTTATCATAAAATTGTTTGCAAGGTCTCATTTTAAGCACAATTACAATACGCATCCGTTTTGCATTTTATGTTTTTTAAAAATGCTTTTCTTTTTTTATGTAACTGACAATCTGTAAGAACAAAGTTTGAATTTTTTTCTAACACAATAAAAAATTAATAATGAAAAGTAATTTGCAAGCCGGATCCGAAATTGTATAAAGAATATTCAGGTTTTTTTCCCAGCACTCAATTACAAAAGATGGACTTATACAATGGTTTTAAATGAGGCAGTGTCAAAGCGCTCAGCTGCAAGAAATTGCACTGTTTAGATACGGTTATAGAGAGAAGCGCTTGCGTTTCCGGTTGCTTTTTCGTTTACTGGAGCAGACCCTTAAAGGGTTACGAGGTTTAAAAAAATTTTAAATAAGAGGATATGTATTTAAGAGTAAATGCCATTATGAAATACCTACCATAAAAGGAATTTGTGATAATCAGACTTATCTGTTGACAGTAAACAAGCCCGTTATGTTATATTAAGACCATCCTATTGTAATTCACGGTTATTTAAAGTAGTCCTCTAAACTTGCATTGTTTTGAAAACAAAAGGGGCAGTAGGCGTGTTAGGTTAGTGACACAGACAATACAACAGTGGTTTCCTGACTGTTGCCACTACCAGAGAGCATTGGTGAAGCGAATGATTTCATGACGCGTGCTTTTAGTTGGCTACAATTATCTCAGTCAGTATCACAGAGGAAGCCTACTATGGGACAGCACCGTCACAGAGCAAACTGTAAGTTATCTATTATTCTGCGTATTGTTTCATCTATGCTTAATTTATTTACACGTCACAAAGATTGCATTCGATTGTATCGTGTTTTTTCTCAAGGTCAGCCGCTTTATGCAGGAAAGGAACGTATAAACACCTTGTTTGTTGCATTGTTTTCTATTGTTTCGTAAACATAACCTCTCTGTGCTTGTGTGTAAAAACAGCTGATTTTGAAAATTTTATGGTTGCCATGGTGATTGTAGAGTAGGCTATGTTTTAACCGTCTCATAACAAAAATAATTGTTTTTACCTACGTGTAGTATGCTTAGCGTCAAAAGTATCGCGACTTTGACAACCAAAATAAGTTAACAAAATTATGTTTACATTATGGTATTTTATATAGGTTATAGTTGTAAGTAGTAAAATGGGGTTTATTCATTTCCACGATTGAAATTTTCTTTTGTTATTATGAATATTAAAATGTGTTTATAAAATAATGAAATCCTTTATCAAATTAATGAAATAAGACCGGACACTGTTGAGTTACGTCCTTTTTGACATCAAACGTAAAATGCCCGTATCAAACGTAATTAATAAAGCTAAATTTAGAAAATTAATTTTGATAATAATTCATAAAATAGCAACAATATGGTTGAGTTGATATTTATTTGTTTTAAAAGTTTTAGTATTTAAGGCCTGTTGTGTTTTTTTACTTTGCAGAAAATTCTAATAATTGGTTTGGTACACAGTTTAAAATGTATGTATTTAGTTCTGGATGATAAATGGCAAAAACTGAAAAGTTGTTAGTACCCTTTAAAACCATAGTAGTCTTTGCGTCAAAATAGCCTACTTATATAAATATTTACTAAATTAATATAACTAAACAAAACGCTATGGTCTCTATTTTAAAATCATTTTAAGTAAAATCATTCTTTAAAAACCTTTTAAATGTAGTTCGTAAGTTTAGCGGTGCACCTATTTAGCTTTGAATCCAAAAAAGAATTAGGAGGAAACAAGCCTAACTATAACCTGAAATCAGTGTTTATGCTCATGTTTATTACAAGAAAAAGCGTTTCAACGACAATTTCACCATTTTTAGAAGAGTTTCATACAAGCAGGAATGAATGAAGATGGGTTGACATTCCTTGCTAGTTAAGTTTATTATCTCACAAATCCAGCTGTGTATTTATTTATTATAGTTTATTTGAACGTAAAAGATTTAATATTTTGTATCCCGAGCGTTGATTCGGCGTGAGACAAAGAAAGCGCCATGAAAGATAACCTTATCTGTGGGTGTTTTCTTTGTTTTAGCTTACTGACAGATTTAAGATAATGTCTTTAATATAGGACAAGTAGAAACTTAATGTTACCGTATTAGTTTCCAGATTTAAAGTGACTGCCTAAATATCTGTTTGGCTTTAGACTTATATAAGAAAGAGCATAATTTAGAAGTAATTGTATAATTTTGTTATTACATTCATTATGTAAAGTTTTAAAAAGAGACAATGATCTCGAAACACTGTTGAAATATCATTAGAAGTAATCTGATATGGTCAACAGATAGTGTCCTATAATATTTTCTTTATATACTCCACCAATTATCAAAACGCTTAAATCTAACATTGATGTAGCATACAAGTTTGATGTTACATATGTCTATGCTAATATCTAATATATTAAAAGGAATCTTTTATTTAAGAACGTCCATTTCTTCAGTTCTACATGTCAATTAGAACGATCTGTGTGTTGGTATATAAGTTTTTTTATAAGTTTTTTGAACACAATTTCCAAAGTAACAAATTTATATGGAAGGCTGCCGAAAAACCTAAAAAATAATTGTTAAAGTTCATTCTATAAAATATTAAAGACATAATTCTGATCTTGAATATATAATACGAATTTGTGATGATAATGTTGGTCTTAATGATCAACATAATGGTAAAGTTGATAGTAAGTTACTGTAATATAAATCACAAGTACCATCCCCGATCCCAATAATTGGAATTAAGGTGTGATTTATAATTTCACCATTAATAATCAGTAGCCAACATTTCAAACATATTTTGATATAGCCAACTAAAGGAACTAATACATTGTGTAACAACAGAGGCTTGAATTTGTAATGCAGTAGCTTTTTCGCAGATTTTTTTGTCTGCTTTTTATTTTGTTAACCTAACTTAAAAAAGCTGTTGGTTGTGAAGAATAATAAAATGACCTGTTACTAAATTCGCTAAGTTGGTTGCTGTGGTAATGATTGTAAATGCATTCTCGGTAGATATTTTGGTTCAGTATGGCCTAACATAAAATGTGTTAAAATTTAATCCAAATCAGCTGTTTTATCAACTATCGGGCTGGGAGTGAACCCACGGGTTTTCACAATTTCTACGCTTTAATATCGAAATTCTATTTTAGTTTGCGTCTATGACTCGATAAGAATATATCTTGAAACTTGTCTACTTTTTATCTTCAGTAGTTTTTGCTCTATGTTGGTTCTATGTCAGTCAGTCTAGACATAGAAGCTTTTATATATTGATAGCCTAGACAATCAGAGAACTACGAAATTGTAACATTTGCAATCCCAGCTGTTAGTTTTAACCTATAACTTAAAAGTCCGTCTGAAAGTTACCCAAAATGCATTCTATAAATATGCCTTATAATTTTACAGGATTGAAAATAATTTTAACAGATAAAACAGGCTATTATAAGCTTATCAGCTTAAAAAACTCATAATTTTAGGATAGGCGTAGCTTGGATGGACCACTATGAAGTTTTATAGGCCTAATGTTAAACTGAATTAACTGAACGTGTTTTGAGTTAAAACATTAAAATCTAAGTCAACTAGATTTAATCATTTATTTTGCTTAAAAGGAAAACACTTTATAAAGTTATAGTCGCTTGAACAACTTTAACATATAGGCCTATTGCTCATAAAATCTAAAATCAAAATTATAACAGCTTCGACTAAAATAATTAAAATAATTAGAAATAAAGCTAGTTTAAATCTTAAAACTAGTCAACAAGGAAAAAATAGAAAGGAACACAAACTTAAAACTAATGAATAACTTACGCTTTGGTGATCAATGAAACTTCTAAGAGCTGTCAAAGCCAACAAAGGAAATTCTAAGATAAAAAAATAAATAAAGTGTATGTATCGTTAAATAATTTTAATGAGATTTTCCACTTGTAAATGAAAGCAAAATTGTAAGGCATATTTTAATATACTTGAAGCTTGTGTACGTGTAGATATACTTGTATAAGTAGTATATGTAGGTTTAGCTTGTTAAATGTATTAAAATGGAGCATCGCATGACGCTAGTGCACTTATGGCCCCGCTGTAAGATTATAGCGTATATTGTAATAAAACAATAGATGAAAATATGACCTCGTAGTTCTTTTTGTACGGCTTTTCACTGTCAACATTTAGCGTTGTTGTGGTTTATCTCTAAACGCATTAAAACTTCCTGATATATCTACCTATGTTAGACCTTTGGTTAGCTAGTGTAGTGATCTCTGTTTGAAATTCATTTGAACTGAAAATCAATAAATAGTCTTCTTCGTCTTAACGTTTAGGATTTCAAATTTTCTTGGAATAAGAATACCAATACCATGGAATAAACTTCCATGGTATTCAGAAGTTTCTTAAAATCTTAAGATTGTCCTATTAATGGGACATATACAGAAAGTTTCTATATGGTTCTACCAACGACTCATGATGTTTCCCTGTTGGGAATTTTCTGCAACGATCTTTGATCTTTGATTTTATCCAATTTTGTAAACAGTTTCATGCTGCAGTTTTAGTTATTCAGCACACGGGTTCCGAGCCAATGCAAGGTGTACTCGCTCCTTTCCGTGTCAGTTCATCCGCCTTTTCCTTACCTTTGTTTCCTCCACCAGGTATTCACTTGAATTCTATCTGATTTCGGGTCGAAAGTTTAACTAAGGTCTGGTGACAATCCCACACTAATGACGTGGGAAATTCGTGTGAGCTTACAGTCTTTAATAGCAGCCTAGCTGTCTGTCCTAACGATAATGTGCTTATTATAATCCTCTCGCTAGGCACAGTTGTGCGCATTCCAATATTGTCAGTACCTCTTCCTTTAGATCCCTCTGTTTTTGCTTTTCTTTTGTTGTTTTCTCGTATGCTCCTGCGTCGATACGAGATCCGTCGATGTAGTATTCAATAGGTGAGTAAACTCAGTCTGTATCCTTTTATTCTGGATAGTGGCATCAGTATTCTATACGGTTAATATTATATTGGTGAGCAAAATCTGTCAATATCCTTTCTATTCTGGGTAGTGGCATCAAAAAGTGTGGTCTATGAGGTTTTTTCTTATGTAATCGCTTCATAAAGTGAATGTATAATCAAATGATTCGTGCTTCCGAAGGTGCCGTGTTCTTTCCCCCTTCGGCTGCCTTTTCACATTCCAGAATACACCCATTTGTATGCCGCCAAACTTGCTTCAGTGAGATCTAGCGAAACGATTCCTAACAGAGCTTCTATTGTTGGAGTGTTTCTAAGGGCCACCGAGATACATAAACAGGCCAAACTTTGGAGACTCGTCAATCTACGACTAGTAACCTCCAGAAGAGTTCTTGTCCTCCCCACACCATGGCAGAAAATATTTCTGAGGTTTAAACACTGTCTCAAAAAGATATTGAGCCTAGACGCAGTTCCCAATTTTTACCTAGAAAACGCTTACATGCCTTATGCGATCTGGTCGATGTGCAATTTTCATGTTTTCTTTAGGTAAGTTGTTTAACAAGAACAACCCCATAATAATAAGATACTTCACCCCTCTGAGAGTTCTGTGTTTATATTTTCTAGATTTATTTTCAATTTGTCTAGTTCGGTAGTTCATCTGAAGTGCATGATGGTTGTATTTGCCGGGTTAACGAACACACCCTACGTTCCACACAATTCTTTGACCGTTCTATGTGCTATATTCATTAATTCTGCTAGAAAATGTATGAATGTATTTTTAATCGTTCTACAATGTTATCCGCGTAACCTTGTGTGTTTAGTTATCAGTGAGACAACTACCACGTTCCTCAACTGAGCAAGTACCTCTCACTGAGTTCGCATTCAGTTTCTCTCCATACTGGGTTGCTCGGATTGTTCTGTTCGTTATCATTGACTCCAGCCAATTACAGATGGTTATTTCAAAACCTGCCGATGGTTATTTGACTGCCGCTTGATTGACTCATAAGCGGTATTATCAAACTACGGCGGATATCGAGAAATGCACCCAACGTGAATTCTTTATTATGTATTCTATTGATTCTTCGTTCGAGCTTACCAGTTGATATAGAGCTGTTGCATATGACTTCCTCGATTGATAAACATGATGGTTGCAATGAATAGGATACTTTATGAGAACCCATTTTGTATATGTATTAAACTTTTACGCCACTGGGCTTTCATATTGTAGATGCCAAGAAGGGATTTCATTATAGTTTTGAAATTGAAGAACATGATTAGAGGTACTGTTAGTCTAATTCCAATAACTTTTTTACGTAAAATCATTTATATTATACTGCCTCTACGCGTTCTCATGCTAAGAACTTTGCTGGCGCAATTGCGAGGGAAATAATTTAACGTTGCCTATAGTTTAAGTAAAAAGGTTGATTTATATATAAATACAATAATTTACTAACACAGACACCTATCACCTATTAACCTAAATTTTAAATAAAACATTTTACTAATATAATCAGACAATGTCCACTATGGCACAATAAAAACCTGGACATGATTTAATTTAATAATTTTGTATTTGTAAATAGTGTTTTGAGCAATGTATATTTGGCATAAGTACTAAAATGTATGTATTTCGTTAACTATTTAGTTCTCAGTTAGGTTAACCACCATAGGCAATATTCTAGGCCTAAACTAATTCCGCTTTAAAATTGTATAATCGACCTACATTCCTACAAAAGCGTCTTCCTTGTACAAAATAGTTTTTTAGGTTAAAACAAAATGTCAACTCAGCAATCGGTAATATACTATATAGTTAATTTATTTATGAACATTTTACATTGTGATACGAACGTTGAATTCAGTTGGCCATTTTGGTTATAGGGTTAAACAGCTGGTTTTACAATGAATAAAATTGTATTCATTAACTTCCTCCTTTTTTATTAATTGGCTGATCGTGTTGATATTTGAGAACTCATGGACAAAATCGGCTGTGTAGAAACTGATAAGCCTAGTATGTTACTCAAGAAAGTCTAAATAAAATCTAAATTTTATAGTTATATATAATTAGTTCTCTTATATAACTTCAATAATTTCTGAGATTACTCCAAACATGTAAACAAACAAACATACAAGTAAACTTTACATTTTTATAATGTCAGTATAGCTTAATTTTTTTTAACACCTGTTACATTGTTATGCCTAAATTTCACATTCATTTCTCATTTAGATTTTAAGTTGAAACTAACAGCTGGGATTAGAAGTTATTATTTCTACGATGTTATTATTTTATTAAACTCCTGGACGCAGTCAGCTGTGTACTAATATTAATTTGTTGTCATAGCAACTAAAACAGTACCTCCCGTGAGAGATGTTTCAATGCTAAAATTACATTTTGCAAAAAAACCAATGAACCAATGTTACTCTGAAAAGTCTACATTATCTACTAGTCAAATATTGTTATTTAAATTGGTTCAACAATAACAATAATTGGTTAAATTTCTAAAATAACATGACAAGTACCTCTTTAAAATATTTGCACACATTATACGGTACAAATTGCGTGTCGCAAACGCAACAAGGATCCATTTCAAATTTAACAACAATACTCTGCTAAAAAATCAATATTATACCAAACTCGTTCGTGATACCACACATTGAAGGGAGATTGTACTATCTTTCGTCTGTGGTGATACTGAACTAGACCTAACACAGCTTTTCGTAATATTTTTAAATCGTACTTTCTCAACATTTTATACTTCGTGTGGGTTTCGGAAGTCTTTCGTTCTGGGGGCTCATAAAAGTAGCCCTCTAAATTATTTAAAATATAATTTTTACGGTATTTTTAACAATCCTTTTTAATCTACACATGCATTTTCTGGAAAAAAGTAAATCTGTATACAGTTGTCATTGATAGAACTTACATTGTACTATTTTCATGAGTTTACCAATAATTCACTCGGCATTAATTAATAGTTATAGTTAGTAATGCTATAGTTCTATTGTTTGTTCAAAGGCCGACTATTTTCGATTCATCTAGAATACAACAGTTGTGTGCTATGATGGTTCACAACACTTATTGTCATCACGTTACTACACGTTTATCACGTATATCTTTGTAGTGTATTATTCATCAATTAGGCCCCTGCAACTTTGAACCCTACTCTATAACCTAATAATGATTTATTCTAATGCTAAACATATGGCGACACGGTGAAAAACATTAGATATGAGATAATTAGTTCTACCAAAACTTTTTGCATTTGCAAAACTATAATTTAAATAAAAAATATGTATCAGTAGTTTGTATTTACTTCGTTACAATTCAAACAGATTTGCTATTTATGTATACTGTGTACCCGGGCTCATGGGGCACACCACTAGTTTTTGTTTGTTTTTCATCTGTTGTCAGAAATAGAGGGCAGGAATTAGTTTTCTAACAAATTTTTTTATAATTCCCAAAATCACTGATAGTAATAAAATTCTCAAAAGAATATTTTCAGGCCAGGCTTTGTCCTGATTGACATAGGATCAACGTATAGCAAAAACTATCTATATAATAATATAAAAGCGAAAACCCACTGACTCACTGACTCACTCATCACGATTACTCAAAAACTACCGAACGGATTGAAATGAAATTTGGTATGTCGCTTCCTCTAGAGCCATAGGTGCTCACTAAGAAAGGGTTTGAAAAAAATCGAAATTTTAGGGGGGTTTTGGGGGGATCAAAATTATTAAATCACGATTTCTTCAAAACTACCGAACGGATTGGAATTAAATTTGGTATGTAGCTTCCTCCAGGGCCATAGGTGCTTACTAAGAAAGGGTTTGAAAAAATTCGAAATTTTAGGGGGGTTTTGGGGGATCAAAGTTATTAAATCACGATTTCTTCAAAACTACCGAACGGATTGGAATGAAATTTGGTATGTAGCTTCCTATAGGGCCTTAGGCGATCGCTTAGAAAGGGTATGAAAAATTTCGAAATTTTAGGGGGTTTTGGGGATCAAAGTTATTAAATTACGATTTCTTCAAAACTACCGAACGGATTGAAATGAAATTTGGTATGTACCTTCCTCTAAGGCCATAAGTGTTCACTAAAAAAGGGTTTTAAAAAATTGGAAATTTTAGGGGGGTTTGGGGGTAAAAATTACTAAATCACGATTTCTCCAAAATTATCGAACAGATTGGAATGAAATTTGGTATGTAGCTTCCTCTAGGGCCATAAGCAGTCGCTAGAATAGGTTTTAAAAACATTCGAAATTTTAGGGGGTTTTTGGGTGGATCAAAGTTATTAAATCACGATTTTTTCAAAACTACCGAACGAATTGGAATGAAATTTGGTATGTAGCTTCCTCTAGGGCCATAAGTGTTCAGTAAAAAAGGGTTTTAAAAAATTGGAAATTTTAGGGGAGTTTGGGGGGTAAAAATGACTAAATCACGATTTCTCCAAAATTACGGAACAGATTGGAATGAAATTTGGTATGTAGCTTCCTCTAGGGCCATAGGTGCTCACTAAGATAGGGTTTGAAAAAATTCGAAATTTTAGGTTGGTTTGGGGGGGATCAAATTTATTAAAAAACGATTTCTTCGAAACTACCGAACGGATTGGAATGAAATTTGGTATGTAGCTTCCTCTAGGGCCATAGGTGCTCAATAAGAAAGGGTTTGAAAAAATTCGAAATTTTAGGAGGGGTTTGGGTTGATCAAAGTTACTAAAATCATAATTTCAGATCTTTTATTATTATGAAAATAGTGCTTTTATTATTTAAGATCTATATATATAAAAGCCCAATACCACTCACTGACTGAACACTTATAAAGAATACAATTACGTTAAAAAAACTGAAAATACCAACCACCACGGGCAACGCCGTGCGGGTCAGCTAGTTTAAGATACACATACGAAAATTTAAGTGGGGTCATAGACACACACTAATAATGGATTTAGCAACATTTTAAATTTTAAAAATAATGAAAATTTGGGGGATCACTCTTATCCCGATATCAGATAAAAAAAAGTTGTTCTGATTAAATAAGTTTAGCAACACATGTGTGTTTACATTCATTACCATAGCAACCAACTTAGCAAATTTAGAATCAGTTTTTTTAGGTTAGATAAATAAACTAAAAGCAATAATAATAATTATTATTACTATTCACTACTAACAGTTTTTTTAGGTTACGTCACTAGAAACGCAAACAAAATGCTTCTGTATTATAAGTAAAATATTATTAAAGTATTACATATTATATTGTTTCCTTTAGTTGGTTATACCAAAATTTGTTTGAAATTTGGATTATTGATTATTTAAATATGAATGGTGAAATTACATCGCATGCCGCAAATGGAATTATTGGGGTTGGTCGTGTACATTTCGATCTCTGGCTGACATTAGGTATGTGTAGGTCACTGCTCAATCGTCATTTCCGTGAAAATATCAGCGTATACAATAAAATGTTAGCATTGGCTTCGCCATGAATCGTCGCCGGGGTTGGTGAGCGAAGCGAGCATGGGCGGTACTCCTAGTCTTTCAATAAAGGCCTTACAAAAATATTCCTCGTGCACAAATACAATTAAACATTCATAGGGTCTTATTTAAAATGTTTTCTTAAATAACTCGGGAAATATTGAGTGTAGCGAAAAACTAACCGTATATATAAAATCAAACTAGAGTAAATTTTCTCCAAAAAGGTCCTATTCATTTTTTTGTAGTTGTTATAGTTTTGAAGTCCGTTTTGAGTGCGTGGAAAATAGAACAATATGGGTTTTTGGCTTAGTTTGTAAAATTTCAATTATAAATAAACAAATATTATTTAAACATGAAATACACAATTCTTATGGAATACACATTTCATTAATCTTCTAGGAATCTGTGTACCATTTTGTATATTGAACTCCATTTTAAACAAGTTAAATGAAAATTGGCTGTAGTTTCAAAATTATTGCTTTATTCACTAGAGAAGATTTTCGTTTTTCTATGAATATTAAAAAAAATATTCTCTATAGAATAAAGCAATTATTTAGGAACTACAGGCAATTTTCATTTTATTTGTTAAAAACATTATACATTGTTTAAAAATTTCCTACGCTAAACGAGCGTGCTTTAAAATTACAGATCGCAGCATAGATAAGATAAAAAGGGTTTTCGTGGGTTGAAAATAACGTTTCCAGACTATCTGGTTTCTATTGTTGCATAATTGTTACTACCGCCCTTTTTACCTGAGTTTCGCTAAACTCAACATTTCCTGGTCATTTAAGTAAACATGTTAAATAAGACCCTTGATGCCTTCCCTTCCGGCTCACCCTCCACCTTCGGGGAATTTTAGTACTTTGTACAGGACACTCGAATAAACAACTATGCCAAGATTCAAAACTTCGGGATCCCCCCCCCCCCCCCGTATTTAGTATATTTGTGGCTAATTTGACCGGACTAAGAAGCGAAATCATAGAGATAACCTAACTTGGAGGATATAATAATGTTTATACGCTAAACATTTTGGAGAAAGTAGTTTTGTTTAGTAGAAGTCGAAACTCATACCATACACACTACACACAGAGAGGAATCTAGAAACATTTTGAACTAGTAGCCTATAATGTAAGAGAAAAGTATGTCTAAACACATAAATAATGCACATTAATGCAGTTGGCGAAAGTTAGGTTATGGATGAATTATCAATCTCGACTATATAAATGGTAGACGAGACAAGGTCATTGCCAAGGTGAACTGCTTCAAGTTATGTAATCTACAGCTCGACGGAAATTAACATAAAAACAGTAATTATGTGATAACTTCATATTATTCAAAAATTGCATTTATTATTGACTTTCGTCTGAATGCATTGTTTACAAATATTATCTAATGCAGGTGTGCAAAGTGGATCAAGAAACTTGTTTTTAAAACAAGTTAATTGAAGTTGTGTTGACACCTTTAAAGTTTTAAACACACCTAAAATGTAATTCACCAACACACTAATTTAATTCGACGGAACTTTTTAGTATCTTTGGATGTAGGAAACGTATTGAACGGAAATTGTTGATACGCATTTGGTACGTCATCTTTTACCCATGTTATTGGGTAGAAAAATGTTGTGTCTTATATCTTGGTAGTTGTCCATAATGTACATTTTTTTAGTTTTAAGCCTATAACTCGGTTATCTTTTAAGTTACAGAGATAGTTAAAGACGCGTTATGTTTGTCATTAAAAAAAGGAAATGTTTATAAAGTTAGTGGTTTTCGAGATATTTTACAAATTTTAAACGGTTGCCATTTTGAAAATATATGAAAATCATTTTGGTTTGAAGTAAATGGGTAAAATTTGTCATACCAAATAATTATGTAACCAAAATTTGCGTTCAATGTATTTCCTACGTTCAAAGATATTAAGTATTTTGTAAAAAAAACAAAATGGTGGTTAACTGGAAAACAAAGGCATTTCCGAACCTATGTTTATAAGAACTTTTTCTTTATTTTCACTAGTAGAACAAGTCCTGAAAGTTTCTTCCGGAATCACGTTTTATAATAGAGAAACTATGTGTACCGGTATAATATCGAAATACTTATGAAGGCATAAAATTGTTTTTTGCCAAATATGCATTGCCTAAAAGACACTAATTAGAAATTAATAACTAAATCAAAATATCTACAGGTTTTTATTGTGGGAAAAAATGATTCGCTCATAATTGTGCTTGAGTGATGACATGCAAAGACCGTAGGGTCGTTTGCTTGATTTCAGTTTTATTAAATGAAATGAAATTAATCCTTGGTAGTTGAGGATTATTAGATTTTCTGAAGTAAAGTTATTATTTGTAGAATAATTTCGAATTATAATATCTGGTGGAATTTATTTTTTCAACAATCATACATTTTGTGTACGAATTTGAGCTATTAAATGCAATTGAAATTTTATGAAACTTAACTAGAAACCATTTCTAGAATGCTTACCTCTTGAACGGAATGTAGGCCTAAGTAGTTTTGAACAATTAGTGAACGCAGATGATATCATTTTATGCAATAAGAATAGTTCTATTGGATTTTTACAATTTGAATTCAATATCGTAATAGTACAAATTTCATAAAAGCCACGATGGCCGTGGTTGTTAAGGCGTGAAAGCTTTATCAATCGTCATGGCAACCATCAATGGAAAAGTTCCTGGTTCAATTCCCATTAACCCCGAATAATTTTCTAAATGTTTTCTTAACAGACATCATTGGCTGTGGTTCGGATTCCACGTAAAACTGTAGGTCCCATCTTCATTAGCCTTAAAGTGCATGAAAAAAAATCATAAAAAAATACAGTCGGGTCCATCTAATCTGTGCTTGAAATGTGACGAAAATTAAAAGTTTGAAATAAAACAAAGACAACCACTAAGTGCGATAAGTTTATTTGATGACAATTGAGCTTATAAGAATGCGTACAATGTTAAGAAGTTAACGTTGTGACTTAAATGTCGGGGTTTATCTGAAATTTTAATCTTTAAAATTAACAGATTGCTAGATTTATAAAAGGCGTAGTGTCTGTGAACTAGTTAAGTCACTATTTGGTAAGGGGTGGAAAAAACGTATATTGTGACATTGTGTCAGTAAAGTAGATATTGATTTCAGAATCCTTGGAAGCGCCGAATTTCATGAATTCTTAAATATAATAATGTAACAGTACATGTATCCTGTTGTGTATGTATACACATGTACGTATGTGTATATAGGGTGTCACAAAAAACCTTAGTGGGCTATACAGGCTTGGATTGCATACATTGAAATAAATGAAAAATGTTTAGTCACTTTTTCGAATTCGGCTTATTTAATCGCAATCCGCCATTTTGTTTTTTTTTACCAAAACTAACTGTAACTCCAGAAAAATATAATATATTGAGTTTATATCTGGTGAAAGCTTTTGTATGTTACAATTTACTTAATGTACCAAACACCAAGAATTTACTTTTATAATTTTCAAAATGGCTGTTACAGTTATTAACGTTTAAAGTGGAATATCTTGCAAACCGTTAACGTAGGCCAACCATAAATTATGATTTCAGGGTTTTTTCTCGATAACTCTGTTATAGTTCGACCTACAGAAACGAAAAAAAAATAATTTTGTTTGTCATTATAAAATTAAATAGGTAGGCTACCTTTGTCTTGTACATTTTTTGTAAAGTTAGTTGTTTTCAAGATATTCTACGTTAAAAATTGTAACGACCGCAATTTTGAACATTTCTTAGTGTTGGTACACTTGTAAATCGTAACATACAAAATGCTTGTACCAAATTTGAAATCAATATCTTATCTATTTCTGGAGTTACATTGAGTTTTTGTAAAAAAAAAACAAAATAGCGGATTGCGACTAAAATAAACTGAATTCGAAAAAAGTTACTAAACATTTTTTTATTTATTTCAATGTATACAATCAGATCCTGTATAGCCCGATAAGGGTTTTCGTGACATCCTGTATAATTCACAATTAATTGTTTTAACGAACTCATTTTAATCTTTACACATCAATATTTTTCAGGTAAAACTCGCTCATATAAAGGTTTTTTTACAAAATAAATACAAGGAAAATAATAATTCTTTGAACGATTTAAAACTTTTTTTATGGGAAAATATAGTGGTCGCGTTGCTAAAGGCGCTCGTTTGGCCCGTTCGTTGGTATCACTAACAATTAATTCGAATCTTCAAACCTAGTTACTGGGGAATCGATTTATTTGCGCTTTATACTGCTCCCCTCGGCCCTTTCTTCTTTTGTATAACTGGCGAAAAGTATAAACACATAAATTAGGCTATATAAATAAAATATAATTTTTGTTTTAGAAATATCTACAAAAAACGGAGGAATTGGTTCTAAGTTCTCTCTTCGTATGCAAACATACATGCTGTCGTATCTTACTTTGCTTGAGTAATTAAAATCCTGGATTCTTACACAGCTTTTAATATAATTAAAATGTAAATAACCTAATGTGAAAAAGAAACATAAATCAACTTAACAAACGACTACTAATTTGATGTGTCAAATGACATCAAAAGTATTATTGGTTCACCGCAGTATAACTGGGCAGATTTCATGTGAGCTATGGAGTTTGGATGCGCAGTGGGTCTAGGCTTCAGTAAGGTGGTGGGGGAAGCGGCAGTCTCAGTCTGTGTTGTCTGCAAGATAGCTGTTTCCCCTACAATGCCTCTGTCAGTCCCCACGCGGCCTCAAACTACAAACTTGTTCCTCCCCTCACGCGCATCTGACAGCTCAGATAAGATAGCTGTTTCCCCTA
>JAGFPH010000091.1:258643-322565 GCA_018207615.1 Philaenus spumarius
AAACTACAAACTTGTTCCTCCCCTCACGCGCATCTGACAGCTCAGATGAAACCTGCCCAGTTATATATTATTTATTGAAAGTTCATCCGATGTTTCGGCGGTAAAATAAAAAGATGAAGAAAAGCTTCAAAAGTAGGCTATATATTATTATGTTTTTTGCTACCGTATGTGGTATAACCTCTAAAGGTTTAACAGTGTTGTGAAATTCTTATTTCTTTTTTCGGTCACTGTATTATTTTGAATTGAATTCTTCAACTCATTGTTTAGGTTTTATCTAAAGGTTTAACCTATGCAGTACAAAAGGCATCAAAGTAGTAGATGTCATCAAACTTTTTCCATCACCAATCGGCTGCTCCACCGAACACCGATACAACTTGATGAAACTCCCGTGTTTCTTGAAAGGTAGTGCTTAAAACATTATTAAATATTTCATAGTTTCATCAAAATTGGATACATATTTTTAAAGTTAAATCGTAATAAACAAATTCTCTTCTTTATAACATAACATAGATTAGTCCCATTATATAGTTTTCTGTAGTCTTAATTAAGAGCTAAAATATCCTGATATGAGTTTTTGTCCAAACCATTTAAGTAATGTACAGTAACGGACTAGTTACTGCTAATATTACTCAATTACCTTACAGTTTTTAAGGTTATCTGCTTCAATCAAGGCAACAACGTACGTGCAATCGCGGACTGTGCACGTTGAACTCTGCCAACTTAAGACTTCCTCATACAAATCAACACAACTCTAATCAAAGACAATTAAAAAAATTTTCAAAAAAAAATAGTTTCTTATGTATTTAAATATTTCCAAATTAATTTTGAATCGCATTTATAAAATCCCTCTACTATGTAAAAAAATCCTGTCATTCACTCAAAAACACTGGCGGTATTGCGCATGCGTTAGGATTTAGGTTGCCACCATCTTAACCAAGTTGCTTCTGTCCCAATCAATAGTAATTTCTTTGAAAGTATCAGATTATACAATAATTTGTTTGCATTTGCGTCGCTGCGAGTTGCTACGGGAGTTTTGAGCGAATCGAGCAGGGGAGGAGCCATCTAGTTTTATACAAGTAATACTTTAAATTACCATACATTATTTAAATTCAAAGCAAGTGTTTTTTTTTTCTTCTAATTGGTAGTTATAATTGGGTGCAGAAATTAATGATTTGTGGTATTATTTTAAATTTTTCCTATTTTTATATTATCGAGTGAGTGCTCTTCGTTAATAGTAGTAATGCGATTGAAAAACTACTCGAGAAAGAGTTGGTCGTCTTTGGGTTGCAATTGAGTGTTATCCCCGTGATTGATCCTTGCTACTTCCACAGCGCGACCTCGCCGCTAGTATAGCGCGAATGCTGCAAATGCAAGCGCTAATTTTTAGCTCAATACTCTTGTAATAGAAATGTCCAATTTTCATCACTACGTATGTAGCCTATAGGTGAGACGAAATTTCATCTTTTTGTTCTCAAATGAATTGATTTAAGATGTATCAGTGGTACAACATCCCGTGCACCTCCCATCCACTGACGGTAACAGAGTTGCAGAATTGCATTGCAGCGGTGGACAAAAAGCCCTCTGAGATACAATGAGCTCAATCTGCTACCATACTGTTCAGGACTTGGTGGGTAGAAATTATAGCTATTAAACGGACAATTCTGTGGCAACATTTAGTGCCAGTATACAGAAACTTCACTTAGCTCCGCCTCAACTTAACCTCATCCAAGGGGAAATGTAGTCGAGCTCAGCTCAACCTGCAAATAAATTTAATATTCATAAAGAAAGCTCAGATTTAACTCAGCTGACTCGCATAAAAATTGAGCTCTATGATGGCACCTGTAGCATATTTTCTTGTCATTTCATTCATTATATTCAATTTTACTCAGTAATAAAAGCTTAAATAAATTCAACAGTTTCGTTAGTAAATACAGTGATTAGTGTATGGGTGATATGTTTGTGTATGATTAACTTAATGATTATTGTTGATATATTATATTTGCATAAAATTTCGGTAAAATTTCTCAATTCGTTCTTGAGACAGGATTCACATAACAATGTTTTATTTATTTTCATGCCTAGAACCTCTCTCTTTCACAAAGTAATACATATTTGAAAAATTTGAGTACAATTTGAGAATCTATATATTTTTTAATAAACTATTTAATTATTGTGTTTTGTGATAGTTGGACTTTTAGTATTTACATTTAGGACTAGGTGTTTTATTGAACATCAGCAAAACACGACGATGTTCCTTCATCATCCGAAAACAATAAACAAATTTAATATTGTGAAAACGTAGGCTACGGTACTTGTATATTTTTTATATTTATAAATTACAATTATTTTAAAGTAGAGCTTCGCAAAGTAATGGATATTAAAAGCAAAATTTAGAACATTTTATTCTAAGTATTTTTTATATTTTGTTTAACCCACATCGTCAATTCTGTTTAGTATTTAATTTATCTTATAAATTAGAAATTAATCAAATATACGCCTACTATTTATTATAAGTGTATTTATTATAACTGATAAAGTGTATAATTTTCATAGCCTATATGGCGTTGTTCTTTTCTATTTATGTTTTTTTGTGTATTCGTATTCACTTTTAGGCTAAATTAACAAATTAATTGGCCTACTCCCTTAGACTATAGTCCGTTTACAGTTTAGTTTATAGCATGGGCAGGCATTGTCCATGCTATTGAAACGGAGATCTTAACGCTAGTAGCCCGCATAACTCATTTAAACTAGTTATTAGGAATATGTAATGGGGGTTACTTAAACATGAGGTACGTTACTGAAATGAAGAAATTTGGATCTTGAATTAAACACTGAGAAAAGGATATTCATAATTCAATGTCGTTGTGAATAGGAGCCGATGTAGTTAGATCAGGTATAGATAAAATCATATAGGATGGCGCGTAGGGCGGGTAGTGCGAGTGAGATAGAGTACCTATCCCACCATACTTCCCCTCCTAAGTTTAGGCGGAGCATTGTACAGTCAACCCTAGTTATGTCGGCTTACAGTATTTACTTTATGTTATCGAGAGATTTTAAATAAAACATGTACTAAACACGCTTAAAATACGATTTGAATTGAAGGATATTTTATAACTTATAAAGTAGTTTATTGTAAATTTACTATAGATATAAGTAAATAGAAAAATAGTATATTATTTACATTACATTAAATAATTTTCTGTCCAACTCTTCAAGTAGTTTCTTATGAATTTAGTATAGACATAAAAAAAAAACAATATATTTACATTACATTAAATTATTAACTGTCCCGCTCTTCAATTCAGTTAATTATTATAAATTAACTATAGATATAAGAAAAAGAAAAAAACAATATGTTTACATTAGGCTATTACCTGATAATATTGGTTGTGCTTATTTGCAAGCGATTAGTGGACAAACCAAACATCTGACTGAAAAATGTTTGAAATAAAATATGTAGATCAATTAATTTTCTACAACTTTGCCGCTGGAAGTTTCTTTCTACCCTAAAAATATAAAAAGTTTACGCTTTACTACTTTTTCATGTCCCGATTAAAAAATCGAAGTATTTCTTATTGTATAAATTCCGAACATTTACTAAACTGGAAGATATTTATACTGTTAGTTGCAACATATCACGCAGATTACAAATATATCAAATTTGTCCTATTTAAATAATCCTAGTACTGTGCAGAAGCTTGTAATTGAAAGCGCGTCCAATACAAAAAATTGCTCGGCGGCCCTCTAATCGATGGATTTGACACAGACTGTATTTTTCTTACAAAAGACAAAGACTGGTGTTGGAGGGAGAAGACTGCTTCTGCGCAAACCACGCGCCATCCTAAATGGTCCTACCTATAGTAGTAGCACGGCAAGCCTCCATAATAGTCCAGTCAAATGGTATTAAAAAATATATATATAGACGTTTTTTTCTCACTTGTTCTATATGTTTTTTGGGGTGCTGAATCCGAATTTCAAATTTGCTACTTCCCACGGATTTTTCTTCACAACAAAAATCGCAAAAAAATTTTTTGGTTGAACGGTTTGGCCACTAGAGCGCGCTGAAAAAGGACAAAATTTTCTACTTTGTGAAAAACTCAGTTTTTTGTTAGTTTTTCGCTTGTAATTAAAAAAGTAATTACAAAAACGCTTGAATTCTGCTGAAACTCCATTAAATCCCCTACAAATTGCACACCTTAATCACTTATTTTGGCCAAATCGTGTAGTCGCCAGAACGCGTTGAAATTTTATGTCATATTACGCGAAACCGCTAAGTCCAGATTCCTTCACCCAAAACTCAGTAGATACCATATTATCACTATTTACTTATTAAAAACTATTTATTTGGGCTTTATAGTAATTAATCCATGTAATTACTTATTAATTATAAATCAATTTAATTACTCCTTTTAATTATCATAGGGTTAAATTAAACTACTTAATTATTCAACTTAAATTATTCAACTTTTATTGAACTCGCCAGAAAACGTTTCAATTCATTAAAGAAAAATGAATCACGAATGATAAATATATATTTTTTTTAACCCGGAGCTTATATTTATTAAGGTATGTGTATTGATTCAACTTCTGAGCAATCAAAACTAGCTACCAACGTAGTTCATTAATAATACGAAGTTTCTAACAGTTGTATGTTTACTCACACTTTGGCTGCACAGTTTCAACATATCTACTCGATAATGTTTGGGGAATAACGTTGTGGGATTTTCCTAATAAAATGACTTACTTTATCAGCACTATTATTGGAAGCTGTATAACAGAAAACATCTTGAAATGTTTGAAGTATGTTGACAATAAAATAATAAATCGATTACTTTTTTATATCATTTCGGTACTAAGATGTTTATCGATTCAGCAACTACAATATTTTTGAAGTTTACGAAAATATTTTATACAGACGGTATATTCATGTAGGATCATTATACAGATTAATTTTTTTCTCAAACCTCGTAACAATAGTCTTATAAGATCTCACCTAATTAGCATATTTAGGAATGACCATTCAAAATGCTTTCAAATACAATAGGCTCCATTGGTTATTGACATAATGTTATCATTAATTTCATTCATTTGATGTGTCAAGTAGCCTATCAACAATGTATTTTGAAGTATTTTATGTGTTTTTTTTTTAGAAAAGTTGAAACACATAAATTAAAACACAATGCTGTTACCATACAATATATTTCTTACAGCTTAAGTGAAATTTAAAGGTACTGATTTTGCCTTAAACTTTGTTGGACTGTGTTGCCTCTGTGTTTCTTATGTTATTATTTTGCAGATAATTCGTTCATATCGTCTTAGTGGTTGCATCTTAAAACAACTATGCCCTTATATCTTATGCAACTAGGTTTATTGTTTTTGTTTTGTGCATGGGTATTTCGCAATCAAGATTCAATCAAACCTATTCGATTGAATGTATATTTTACTTTTATAAATTTAGTTTACAAATTTAGTTTATGTAAATAAACATCTCCTTCCAAAATTTGTTCTAATTGTTTTCAGTATCGAATAACGTTAGCATTTTTGTGTTTCTAAAAGTCTGTATGTAAAATTTAAAATAATATTTTGGAAAGGTTTTATTTTACATTCGGCAATTATTAAATAAATATAGTTTTTCACCTAGGCCTAATTGATTTTCTCTGTGAGTATCTTACCATATGGTTTTTACAAAATTAATACTTATCTTCATTCTTTGTTTTGTTTTATTTCATTGTGCGTTCTTTGCATCGATATTTTAAATTGATAAAGTTAAAAACTAATTTTGCAGATGTGCTACTGTTATGGTGGCATTGACAATGGGAAATCCGTAATTATCGATTATGTCTACTATCTTATCTCTAAGCAGTTAACGACATTTACAAATGTTATCAGTAAAACCAATATTAGGTGGGTCCAGTTTAAACTGATGAGAGAATTTTAAGTTTTAGAATTATCATTTATAATAATATACGGAGTGTCCCAACTATAAGTTATAATAGCTAACTTTTTATTATAAATATGACAAGAGTACTTTAAATAGGGAACCTTCCTTTCTTTTCAATGAAGCTTAAAAATCCATTTTGTGAAATTTAAAAACATTGCCGCCAAGTTCAATATGGCGGCCAACTTTGAAATTTGTTATGAAACAACCTGTATTTTATGTTTTTTTCGTGTGTAAAACAATATTTTAAGAATGTTTTACTGTCGGGTATTTAAAAAAAATCTTTAGCCGTTTCGGTATTACATTTATTTAAAGTTCAGAAAATTATACGTTTGATAGGCCTACACATAACTGATTCCAACCTAAAATGTTACAATAGCTAACTTTTGAACCGTTGGGTATACAAAGTTTTAATGGGAAACTTCCCTTATTTTTGTAAGCTCTAAAATTACATGGAAATCAATTTTGAAAAAGTGCATAATCGCTATATCTACCACTGTTACCTATGCAGTAATATTATAATTGTAACTACGGTATATACAGTTTTATAGTTGTCTTACGTCTCGCAGTAGGAGAACCCTGGTTATTGATGATAAAAAACTTCAGTTACGGGTTTTCTTCTTCTTTTTAATTAATATTTATTGAACCTAGTCAATATTAGTTTGTGTTTCATCATTAAAACATGTATACAATATTAGCAATGAAATATTTATTTGATCGTTTCATGAAATTTTCTGCAAAAGGTTTTGTCATGGTTGGTAGTGGCTTTTAGGTACTGAGCCGCGGACATTGAAACATTCATTTCAACTTAGAACTTACAAGCGGGATTTAATTAACTGCACTTAGACGTCATCCTTGTTCTTGCCTCTGAGATTAATGTAGGCTAACGAGTTTTGTGAACCTCGCACCTCCTTGAGTTAGAAAAAAACATTATTTTTGACGTTATTGATAAACTACCCCGTCTTTGCATTGACCTACTTGTTTGCCACGTTAGAATTCTTAAATATTTTTACAACATATTAATCGTAATTGAAAAATAAAAATTTGAAAATTTGTTTAGCATAAAGTTGTACCTCCAACTAAATCTGCCCAGAACCACAACATACTTAAAACCTTCACTTATTTTGGTTTACACAATCTCTATAATAGTTTTATTAACAGTTTCATGTTTCAAAATGACGACCCGTACGCATTTATAAGCCACGACGTTCAAAATCATTATAACAACATATAACAATAGATGAGTATTGGCTACTGTCATAAACGAGTGAAATTTGTGTCATATAGGCCTAACTAAAGTAAGGAATATGGAAAACATCAATGAATATTATTTTAATAAAGCTACAAAATCGACACGATTCACAGTTTAAAGCGTTGCACATCTGTTATAGTGATAAGAATCAGAGAAAATACATAGCTTTATAAAAAAGTGTTTCTATCTATAACTCTATGAGAGCAGATTGGCGAAGTGGCTTCGTCCAGGTTGACACATCCAACACAGTTGTGTAGGTTCGAGCCTAATTACTGGCGTTCGGTTTACTTGCTACATCAGCTTATTATTAATCTTCATTAGTCAAACTGGCATAAAGTAGAGAACTACAAAATAATATATAATATATTTACATTCGCCTAGCAACAAAATTATGTTTATGTTTTAAAGTCAACGTATACAAATAACACCATTTTAAAATTACATTACTTTATATTAGTTTTAATATTAGTTATAATAAAATTAGTTTTAATTCAAAATGCTGTTCAGATTCCAAAGTTGGCCTTTTTGATCATTAATTTCCTTGTTAAAATACTTCACCATCTCTCGGACTGAAGTTCTAGTTAGCGAATTCCTTAACGGATATAATTTACTAGCTCACGCGTGTCATGTGATAGTTACGCAATATTAATACAGATTTTATATTTATGTTTATAATTACAATTAACCCGAGTGCATCCATGCCTCAGGAGAATACTGTCTCCACCCATTTCATGCTACTTGCTTGACAAGTAAATGAATAGTTAATTATTAAATTAGTCTAACCTTTCTGCATCTATATTTATTATTGTAATTATAATAATTGTATTTATAATTTTTCGTTATTTGTCAAGCCGTCAAAATAACATTCCATCGAAATAGTATATTGTATGGGAACGGTAAAATAACTATAACTTCTAAGCTAGAAAATTGATTTGAATTTCAGATCTAAAGGGAGGAAAATATGTTATTATATTATACCTACTTTCAAGGTTTTATTGAGAATACTACAAATATGTAAATCTATTTGTGTATCAATTAAAAAAGAAAGGTAAGATTTGCATGTGCACATTACACATCCTGAATTAAACGTGCTATTTTTTCCTTCGAAATCAAACCACCAGGGTTGAACAAATGTAAAATGGTTTTCACAGATACTTAAAAATATCTTTATGCCTGAATGAATTATTCTGATCTGTGCCCTATTAAATCTTTAAATTAGCGTAATTTGATTTTGAGGTGAATTGTAAAAGCTTAGATAAAAGATGTTCAACAAAGATTCTCCACTTGAATAAGACAATGTCTGTGTGTTGCTTAACGACTTAAGTTTATCCCTGTTAGACTAATGTAGTTGGGGGATCAGAGTTTAGCGCATTTAAACCGACTGCTCGGCTTGAGCCTCGAACCTACACACTGGAAGGGCTCGTTAGCCACCATGTTGAGTCAAAACCAACTATCTGGTATTGCCACGACGATTTACCACTTCACAGGAAGAATAATATGAGTCCCTTCCTAGTTGACTTGCCAACACATTTAATTTGTAGAAAAGGTAATAGAGTTGCCTTTTAATCACCAGGTTTTGACGCGGCAGCGGCCTCTCGTTGTGTACGGTATTTTGTCTGAGAGTAAGGCCTTCCAGCATTAAATTGGCTGGGTGGAATTTACGGTGAAATTGTGCACATTTATTATACAACTTTAAATTGAGGTTACACTTTTAAAATTTTTACTCATACACTAGAAAAGCGAAAAGGAACTAAATACTTGCTGAATTATTACTCAATATTTTTCTGGTCAGATAAAATTTCAACTTGTTTTCCGTTAAATATCATATATGATGCATTCAAAATACTCTACCCCCGAAGAAGCAAATCAAGAATCGAGGCAAATTAATTTTTTCCTTTGTATTTCTTGTGTGTTCACACATAAATGCAATTTCTCACATGCGTAATATCGATCTAGTACAGTAATCCAAGACTACATAAATAAAAAACATACTGTTGATAGAACTAAACCTGTTTTCAAAGTTCCTCGTATTACTCAATTACCTTTGGTTTTCGCTTACATAATAAAAGGACAACTATTTATAGTAATAGGCCTTGAAGGTTTAGTGCGGCGTATAGTTTGATTTCAAACAGTTTTGCAGTAAGCACCGTTACATCCTACAAACTATCGGATACAAAGTTGCCTTTGATATTTGATTCAATCCACCAATTTAAGGGATCACAAACTCTAGTATTTACACTTGGTTTAAGCAGATTAACAATCTGAGAATGACGTTCATGTTGTCGAAATGTACGTAGTATTGTGAAACATAACGATATCATAATGTCAAACGTTATTTAGTGGGTTATATTATTAGTTGTCAGATATAGAATATGTAGCTGCATTAGAATTTATTTCAGGTTGTTAAAATTACATTAAAACTCCTCATTTCCATAATCAGTTTATTATAGTTAAAATTTATGAAATAAAACTTGTGTATTCGTTTTGATCATGGTAACAATAGAGAATTATACTTTAAACATCACTCTTACTCTACACCAATAAGTCATAATCTTGAACTGGATAATATAAACAATCTTATGATTTAACTAATCCGATCTCGCTCTAAGACTCAGGACTGAATGCAGGAGACAAATGAAGGTCAGGACATTTATATCAAGTTCAATTGTCTGACGTCATACACAACACACGCTGAATTAACCTCTTGTTGCTTCCTATTTCGCTCTGAAAGAAAATGCTGTGTATGTGTTTTGTACAGGGTGTTACAAGAGTGCATGCCAAACGTTATACGTTGGTACAAATAATTTCAGAAAGGTTTAGTTAAAAAGTCAAAGATTTGCTACATATTATCCTTCATATTTAGTTGTTGTTCAGAAGGAAAATAGTTGGTCTTAAGGGTGTGCAATACCAGGACTTTTTTGTAGACGTGAACTCTACGTAGTTATCATCTCCAACTGGATCACAATCACTACAAACATAACAAATCTAAAACTCCACCTAAACCTAGTTACCACGCAACCAAAGTAATACTTAAATACCAAGTTAAACACCAATCCTAAAATTTAAAACTATTCAACCAAAACTTAAAACAAGAATAAACTTTTGATGAAATTATAATAGACAAGAAGACAAAACAGAAACCTCTAAAATAAAAATAATAATTAAAACACAAAATGACCTTAAAGATTTCCCATATAAAACATAATTACAAAATAATAACATTAATAATAAAATATCTTTTTCTAGCTCAACTTTTAAATTAAACCAAAAATAACTGAGCTGCGATTATAATTACTTTAAATTGGCACTTTCTTTTTAAAGACCCGGTAATATATTATAAAAACAGAAAAATTATCAAAGTAAATAAACAACACAGCCTAACTACACGTTATATTCAATTTTAATAACAGAAGGGATTAGTTATTTCTTTCACACAATTAACTCGCTGTCAGTAACGGAGAATTGCTGTCTGCTGCACACAGTCCACCCCACATTATTATTTATTTATTTGATCTTTGTACAAACATTTTTTTAGCAAGTTTTTTTAATGAGTAATATCCCAATAATGTGTCAAAATATACATTGTGTTATAATAATATACTAAACATTCATTATTTCTACTCGTAAAATAATATTAAATGTTTCCTGGTGCTGTCAGTTTTCATCACGGACTTATTTAAAGAAATCAACATGCTGGTAGTATCTTTAATTTAAACATTGTTTACATAGTAATACATTTAATTTGTGGGAAAATACAAATATTTTTCATCTAAAGAAAAAGAAAACACTCGATTTAAAAGAGAACCCTGTGCGTTGTTCTTGAAGATAAGCTTTTGTAATAATATATCGGGAATTTTGTCCATGAATCTAAACCATGATGCGTTGTAAAGCAATTTGTAAAGTTCCAATATTAATTACGATATTTTCTTATAAACATAGTTCAATTACGTAAACACAGGAAATCGCCGTATCACCATTTTTCATGCATTATACATTTGAGTTATTCAACATATTTACTGTCAGAAAGTAAGTGCTTATAAGCGATATTTTAATCTTACTAATAACACAGCATCCTCAAAGTGAGTTGGACACATTTACTCGAGTGCACACAGCAGAGATTCTGTTGCTTTTGTCTGTTTTTTTAACTAACACTCGAGTGCTTACTTTCAGTGTTTAAAACAAATTTGTTTCATTTATCTACAACAAAAGTGACTGATACAACCGTAATTTTGTTCCCAAATATTGACTCGATTTGTTAGGACAGGTGGTAGTGGACGTTTTAATAACAAAAAATTGGTTTATAAGACAAACATAACATTTATAATCAAATTCTAAGTTTTGAAAAAATGTCCCTATTTACAATATAAAATGAGCCATAAACTGCTTCTCTGGAATAACAAATGGATAAAATGATAGCGTGCATTATTAATGTACTCGAACACAAGATTAATTCTTAAAAAAGATACTTTAGAAAATATTCTTCAGAAAATATGACACAAGGGTAAATACGTTTTATAATGTAAAACAATTATGCTGAATGCACACCTGCACCAATAATAGTAACTTTTATGTGCAATTTGATTTTTTTAATGAAGTATACAAATATTTACAAGAATTGATATTACAATTTTTGTTGCCTAAATGTAAAAAAAATCAGGTTTTGCTGTATTTTACAGATTTCAAAAGTCATCTATTGTCTCTATTTCATAAGGAATTGTTATGTCAGACGGAAAATCTATGTCTGGCTGCATGCAAACAAAATATTGCCGGATCAGGGTTTAGGAGATTGTTTTCATTGTTATGATCAGATAAATAGACCAGTAAAGTTTAGCATGGTTTTATCAGAGATAACAAATATTCTACACAGATATCAAAGAGGAATAATAATAGTGTAACGTATTTGAGACAAAAACCAACGAGCAGCTTGCCATATTGAACTATTGAAAAGTAAACGATCGTTCAACTTGCAGTTGTGCTGCATGACAGTGGGTATTGATCTTTTCTCTGTAGAAAATAGAAATATTTGTCTTTTCGTAACTATTATTTAAATCTGCTAAGTTTAGAAAAAACACATTTTAAAAACTTATAAAAACCTGCCAAAATCAGGACTATTTGTTTGTAGTTTCATTACCTAAGGCTTATAGGGATACGCTAAAGGCTTAGGCCTCCGTTGACGAAGTAATCTTCCATTTGTCAAAGACTAAATTGCACAACTAATTTAAATATAGTTTAGTGAGGAGGAAAATGTGTCTCATCAAGGTTAAGATAAGACTGACTTGCTTTTAAGATAAATTTGGAGTGGTTATGGTAGATAAGTTGATACAGATGATCAGTTTTTCTCGAAAACATGGGGCGAAAAGGTGTACCGCTGAAGGAACCCATTGGTAAGGTTTTTATTTGTTATACCACTTATAGTGTATTAAATAGGATACGTTGCTTCTAAGACCACTTTAGAATTTAAATAGTTTTATAACTAATTAAGTGAATTTGGCTTAACAATTTAGTTGTCAAACTTTTACTGGATTTATAGTTTCTTTCTAATGAATCAATGAAATGTTCGGAAAATTGTTATTTGTATAAGCAAGTTGTATTATTTAATTACTACTATGAAATACGCAATTATGACATAGTGAATTGGTACAAACCAAACATTCACTGTGCATAATCGTGTTGTATATGAGCATTCATTTTGTTGAATAAATCTGTCTGTATAAACAAATTTAAACGAGATCACAGCACGTTTTAGGCTCTGTAGCATTTGAGTCAAAAGTTTAATTCCTTTATAACAACAATGGTTAACTTTAACAGTTTTAGCGACATTATTTTTTATGCCAGAATGGTCTTAATGCGGCTGTATCTTTAAATCAGCTGTGTTTTTTAATGAAAATATTTTTTGTAATATTTTTTTAACAAATCAAGTTTTTTAACTTTAAAAAAATACCACCAGCATGTTGATATTCTTTAAATAAGTCTGAGATGAAAACTGATATCATCAGCAACAACTTTATATTTAACATTTGTTTATGAGTAGAAGTAATGAATGTTTAATATATTACCTACTTGTAAGCCCCCGTGAAAAATCATAGGCAGATTAATTAAGATACACATCAGAAATAAATTAATCATGTAAACAAATTCTATTTAAAAAACAACAGATTTTATCTAGGCTTACATAATTTTATGCTGACGGGGATTTTTAACTCGGTAAATGTGTACAATTATAATGATTATAAAACTGAAGGCCTAGGCATATTTATTTGTTCAAAACTGTTATTTATATATGTTATTATATATTTGAAGAAAGATAAAAATATTATCTTTTAATTGTATTTTATTTCATATTGATTGATCAAATGATTTAGAAGTTATTAAGTAAAGACATTAATAATCGAATATGTTTGTATGTTATACGAAGATGTACGAACGTTTCCGAAGTTAAACGAATAGGTATTTCTTCTTTAAATTTGTATAAACGAATATATCTATAGGCTATTTATTATATAAAATCTAAAAGCCACTCACTCAATCACTCAGCATAACAAACAATACTTATTATTTTAGAGGTTGTTCCAACCCTTAAAGGCCAAATATTTTAAAATACTTTCTTAGTGCGCCTCTAGAGCCTATGAGCAATATGTGTACCAAATTTCACGATCCTAGGTGGTATAGTTTTTGAGATGCTGTGATCAGTGAGTGAGCTGGTTTTCGGTTTTATATATTATATAGATTATAGCATACATTAGTTTTATAACTTATATTTAAAAATGATTGAAGTTGTAAACATAATCACAAAGTATAATCTACGCTGGGTTTTGTTTAAGATGGGTGAAATCAGCTGTTATATTATATGTTACTCAAGTACGTATGTACGTGTATGTACTTACGGGCGTACACTCGCTTTTATAACGAAGTTGATTATAACGGAATGTATACTTTGATACATCATTGTGAAATAAAAACTTCTAATTAAAAGGGCTTGCTCAAAAAATGATTTACAAAGACCAAATAAAGAAATAATAATGTGGGCTGAACAGTCTTGAGCAAACTGCATTTCTTCGTTACTAACCGCGAGTTATTGTGTAAAAGAATTAAACTAAAATCTTCTGTTGTTAAAATTGTATAGCCTATACCTAACGCATCGTTAGACTTTGTTGGTAACTTTTCTGTTTTGATAATATAATACCGGCTCATTAGATTACAAAGTTGTAAATATATATATTGTTTATAAAGTTGTTAATGTAGCTCAGTGCTCAGTTACTTTTAGTTTAGTTACGTTAGTTTAGTATCCAAACAAATGCAGAAACATTCGAGATTTACTTATCAGTTTGGACAGTTTTGTCTGTATTTTTTTCAATCACGGGAAAACGCTACATAGATATGGTCCACAAATAACGTGATACCAGAGCCTCATGGTCTTTTTGGCATAATTAGAGGGTGATGCTGCACCAGGAGTAAAATAGTGACCATATTTGCATGACAAATAGGGCATGATTTTGATAAATTCTCACTTTTTGTAACGTTATCATAAGTAAATGATTTCTAGTAAATTCAAATGATTATCGGTCAATTTTGAAAGACCCAGTATATCCATTTTGTCTACTTGTTCAGGAAACATACATTTATTTGAAAAACTAAATTAACTAGCTTGTTATTTCCTCATTCAATTTGAAAAGTAGGCCTACTAGGCCTATGACAGGAATGTTTAAAAGGGTCTTTAAATTATTTAAAAGACCCTTTTAAATGATTACATTTGACGCTGTAAATCATAAATACTACTAATTTAAGGGTCTGCTGTAGTGGCGGCCATCTTGGATTTGTATCCCATAAAAGCAATGTTAAATTTCAAACCATTTATTTCGTTTATTTTTTATCATACAATTGTTTGCAAGGTCTCATTTTAAGCACAGTCACAATACGCATCCGTTTTGCATTTTACATTTTTTTTAAATGCTTTTGATTTGTTATGTAATTGACATTTTGTAAGTACAAAGTTTGAATTTTTTTCCTAACACAGTAAAAAATTAATAATGAAAAATAATTCGCAAGCCTGATCCCAAATTGTATAAAGAATAGTCAGTTTTTTTTTCAACATTCAATTACAAAAGATAGACTTATAAAATGGTTTGAAATGAGGCAATGTCAAAGCGTTCAGCTGCAAGAAATTGCACTGTTTAGATAGGGATATAGTGAAAAGCGCTTGCGTTTCCGGTTGCTTTCTCGTTTACTGGAGTAGACCCTTAAACAATTCCAACAAAAATTCATATTTTAAAAATATTATCATGTATTGAATATAAGGATAATAGGTTATTGGGCCCTGTTAAAAATAAATGGTATTATAGAAAACTCTGAATGCTTATTGGTAGCCTATACATGGTGTCTTTTTTAAATGAGCCACCATTGGTATCTTGTAAACAATAAATCTGACAGCAAACTTTAAATGGGGAACTGTTCCTTGTTTTTTGAGAAATTAAAAAATATGTAGTTAAAATATTTGTAAATGGCCGCCATTTTCCAATATGGTGGGCAACTTTTGAGTTTCTTATGAAACACTCTATATTTTAAGATGATTTTAGATTTTACAAGTTATTTTAAGACTTTTTGTTTTTTGTGTTTTTTTGATACGACTAACCATTTAAAAAGTAGAGTGGTATAAAGTTTTAAAACAACCTATCTGAGCGGAAGATATTTTTGTAAGGAAACGATTTGAACCAATGAAAACGCTCTCAACACTAATAAAGCCTAGCATTTACAAATATTTTAACTACAGTACATATTTTTTAATTTCTCAAACAAACAAGGAAAGGTTCTCCATTTAAAGTTTGCTGTCAGATTTATAGCAATGACTACATATCAATTAAAGTTTAGAACAGGGGTTCCCAACCTTTCAGGCTCTGTGCCCCGCACCCCTTTGAACACTGATGTGAGGTCATGCCTCCCCCCATACCACCACCAAATGTGGTTAATACAAGTAGTACAATCGTAATTTAAAACTGAAGCTGGTTATTAAATGAAAATAAAGATAATTTCACACAGACAGTTTTACAATACTAGACACAACTTTATTTTGAACATATTGTTATCATAACATATGAAATCAAAGAACTAAATACAAATTTATTTGAGGTAATCTAGGATCTACTTTAGGTTGACATGTAATACCAGTAATTTTTACAATATTAATGAGAGGGTTGGCACTGTTTGTCCTTTACAATATTTTGAATATATTTTTTTAATACACTCGTGCCTCCCTTAAAATTCTTCTACGCCCTCAAGGGGAGCACGCCTTCCAGGTTGAGAACCCCTGGTTTAGAAGATACCAATGGTGGCCTATTTAAAAAAGACACTCTGAAGAGTGCAGACTATCTCACAATTAATTTGGCATCTTAGTTTGATGTATGTTTAACTACAGTTTTATTTATTAAGATGATTAGGTTAATAAACTGACAAACAAAAACGAAATGTTTTTTTTTATAGAAATAAATTTGTATTTATTTTGATTGCAGGGTCACCATTAAAACATGAACCAGATTTCAATGGACCTCGCAAAAACCGGTCTTGTACAGACATTCTCTGTTTGTTACTGTTTGTTGTATTTTTGGCGGCTTGGGGTTCTCTAGGATACTATGGTAAGTAGGCTACTAAACAGCTTCTTGGTTGTTAAAAATAAGGGTTGTTCCCGGGTAAATCCTTAATCGTGTTGTTTTTACTTGATACACTCTTGATTATCAGTAAACATTTGGAGTGAAAAATAGGAGAATATGTTAAATAGAATGCAAAGCAATTCGCCATCGCATTTTTGCTGCAAACACAAAACTAGAAATAGCCAAAAGAGAAATTATTAAAAATTAAGTACTAATACATACACACAAAAATACCAGTAATAATATTGTAGTTCAGAAGAAAACAGGACATAACAATAATTAGCCTAAACTTTTTTTAAATTGTTAAGACCTTTTCAGAACTTAAATATTATTTATAATCCTTCATTTATAGTTTACTTAACAGTCTTCCTAGAAATCGGAGGATTAAATTTAATCTTTTAAGTGTCTTTTATTGTGCAATCTACCTCTAAATGAGATAAGTTTTGTTGCGAATTATAGATGATAACAACTTCATTTTCTTTGATGAACTTTGTGTTAATACAAAGGAAACTCAGGGTTTTAATTCACTAATGTAATTTAAAATTGTAATGAGTTTGTGTTAAGAAAGTTAATATTGTTTAACCCCATCTTCTGTAGCAGGCTTATAATGTTTATTAGGTGGTAAGAAATTTAACTTGGGTAGTGACGATATTTTACCCAATCACTAGTTTTGTTTAAAATGCTGCATATTTATTATTTTAGATTCTATTCTTTTTTTGACTTCAATGTGACTATGGGTTTTCATAAAATAATAGTGGGGTTTTAACTGTCTGTAAAACTGTTATGAGACAAAACTCAAACATTTCATATTGGTACCCTCTGCATCTGGTAGATCAAATAGTTTTGTTTACATTCGTTAAAACAACTGTGTTGATTGTTGTGTTAATTAGTAACCTCGTTCTTTGAAATATACTTCAGGTTGTGTTTTCTATACAAACATGTTTTCTGATCAAGAAAAAGCTAATTTTTACACAAAACGCTCTATCTTCATGCCTACAACTTCTTCAAAAAATCAAGTAACAGATATGATTTAAAAGAGCAGGATTTGCTATGTTTATGTTAAACCAAATAGCAGAAAACGATTCATTTTCTTATATTCATTATGTTATTTTTTTTTATGAAGCTACGTTTCACATTAATGGGAGTGTTAATAGGCACAACATGGGAATCTCAACATCCTCATGAAATTTTTGAAAAGGAAAGAGATTCACCAAAAATCAACGTTTGGTGTGAACTGTCCAAAGAAGAAGTGATTAGGCCATTTTTCTTCGCTGAAAAAAATATCAATGGGAATGTTTACCTAGATATGCTGGAGAACTATTGTTTTAGTTCTACGAAATGTAAAATGTAAATAGTCTTTATTTTTAGAAAGATGGAGCACCTCCACATTACAAAACCATTGTTCGAGATGCCTTACATGTGATGTACCCAAACAGGTGGATTGGCAGAGGTAGCCCTATAGCATGGCCTCCAAGAAGCCCAGACTTGACTCCGTGTGACTTTTTCTTCTTGGGGCATGTCAAAAACATAGTTTATTCGCAAATAAATTCGAAATTTGGTTCATCTGAGAGAAAGAATTTGATATGCAGTCTCCACTGTAACAAGGGAAGTTGTACAATGTGTGAGCTGAAATAGACCATCGTCTGGATGACTGAAGAGCAATAAATGGTGGCCACATTGAAGTTGAAATGTATTAGTTATGTATAAAAATCTTTTTAATGTCAGGAGTTCAAAAAATAAATAGTTTTTTGTAACTTTTCTCGTTTTCTTTTTAATTACCAATTTGTATGCTCGGTATACGTAAAACACAGGTGGTCTGTTATACTATGCATAATATTATTGATGACAAATTAATTTTATTTCCACCAGCTACTACTTTAAGAAGTCTTTCTGCCTCATTAATAGGATTGAAAGAAAAACTTATCATCTGGTAATTCAAACGATATATAAAAATCATCCAGTTTACTTTGTCGGCCACCCATAAGCGAGCTAGAAAGTTAATCAATACCTCAGTTGTTTTTGTAAATATGAATGTTCATGTTTTAATAAAGGTTGTTTCATAGTAAAATGCAAATTATTTACTAAAACTGATGCTGGAGGAAAAATGTTGTGTGCCTTACGGGAAGAAAACTTATTGCCCTCAAGAAAATTACCACCCTTGCAAAAATTTATACTTTCTCCCTTAAGAAACAAGTACCGGTAACTATTTTGTACCATTTTATGTTACTTATTAGGGTTCAGGTACTACTTTAATATGTTAATAACAAATAAGGGACAGATCAATAACAATGCACAGTGGCTCAGTGATAGAATGCTTATCTTATATTTATTCACACAATTATCTTAAGTCGGTAACTAAGCTACTATTTAACATCGGCTAACAATAATATGCAATACAGTTCCTGTTCCCTGTACCAGGTATTGGGTTCACAAGACATACTGGATGTACAATATGAGCAACTAAAGCGAGTTACGTTTATGTTAATAACCCAAAAACTCTGAATTCAACGTGACTTTAACAACAGACCAAAATACTCTGTTTTGCTCACTCAGTGTGTTGTCTTCAATACGTCCTGCTCTTCCTTCACTCGAAATCCTTCCTGGACATTCCAATGGTCCAAACTTTGAGCTGTGTAGAGATCCTTCTGTCTCAATCTCCCGGCCTCTCGTTCCACACAAAACTGGCCGAACCCGCAGCTCGTCGGCTCACTGGTCACCCGACCATTCCACTCTGGCCAATCACCCTACTCTGGCCCCGATTCTAGATTCGGATTATACTATATAACCTGTCTAGCTTCCTGATGACATCTAACCAAATCATATCAACGCTAGTTCCGTGTTTGGCGTTAAACGACCTTTCACGCGTCCTTGCTACTATTTGTGTATTTATAGTATACTTCCTGGTCTGTCTTGCTGGGCAATACCTTTACATATAAAACACTAACTCTAACAACTAATATATTAAATATATTCAGAACCCCAGATTAATCGTAACAATACCCAACCTTTAAAAAACATGTCATCCCCAACATCTGCCCTACATTTCCTTCGGGAGGTACCTTCACAAATACATACCTCTACAACACCTACCCACTTACAATACATTCACCATACAGAGTTACAACATTTACAACAAAATTTACACAATGCAAAGTGCAACACACAACATATAAAAGTCCAATTTATGGGGGAGAAAAAAACAAACTTTGGGGGTAAGGGAATCCAGATAGCGACGCGCTATCCGCTAATGCAGCATAAAACACAGTCCCGTGATCTCGTGGGCACTGATCGCTCCCTCTACACTGTGTCTGCTTTTTGCTTCCACGCCGCAACATTCAAGGTAGAGGTTCCTGAAGAATGGTCCCAGAAAATCTGTTCTCGGTCCCGTGGCCGCCGCTGCTAATAGTTCTAACTTTCCAGCTAATGGTTTTTATATAAAGCTGTAAAATATGTTTTTTGTTTATAAATACATTTTTTTTAAATTTCAGTTTAAAAAGTATAAAATGTATTGTACAAGTAAGGCGTTAGTAAGATAATATAGGATTATTATTTTTAATTTTCAAAAAAGTATGTTATGCCTATTCTACTGTTATTTAAGCAGAAAATTTGTCTACTAGTACTAATTTTGTTTGACTCGTTTTCAGCTTTTAAAAATGGAGATATTAAGACGCTGTCCTTGCCATTGGACTCTTCAAAACTTCGCTGTGGTAAAGATCAGGGAGTCAAAGATACACCTTTTCTGTTCTTCTTTGATTTGTCTAAATGTCTTCAAGCCTTAAAGACTGTTTGGAATGGTTGTGATACGCCACAGGTAAATTTATGATTTTGTGTTGTTTTCAGTCTGGTACTAATACTGTTTATAAAAAATGTTTAGTCTTGAACATTTTAATCAAATTAATGATAAATTTAGAGGTTGTCTAACAGTTAATTGTCTAAATAGTTGTTCAGTTATTGTTTTTCGTTCCTTAAATTTTGTGGTGTCATTTAATTAGTGTGAATTTGTCACCACAGTGCTCTACAACTTTTGTATTTATAATTGTGTAGGTTGGGGTGTAGTAATACAATGGATCAAGACACCATGATAATATTAAAAATAAATTTAGGATCATTGTCATTTTCCAGATTGGGTTAGTATATGACAGATTAATATTATTATTTTAGTAGTATGTTTGTATTCTGTTTTATATTAATGGCTTAGATTAGCAGTGGTGTATCAAGGGAGTCCGGTTCACCCCAAAGCTTCTTTAAAAAACAGAATTTTACATTTGCGACTAGGTTTTTTTAATCTTAACAATTATAATTCTTTTTCACTGCAACATTAATTTGTAAGGCAAATGTATGGTGATACTCCAACAAACAGTGGCCATTAATGTGAAATTTATACAACTATATAGACTCTCATGCCTAGTTGTAATTAAATAAAAAAATGTATTGAAAGAACCATTAGTACCCTGAAGGTTATAAAAAAGTAGTTGGGTATGCCTTAAATTTGACTAACCAACAGTCAGCCCCATGATTTCAAAGCGTTGTCATATTTGTAAAATAATGAAAAGATAGTTTATATCTTCTTTTGGATATCACTCTGTTTAAGCAACACAAAACTTGTCTTTCTATGAACATAGATTTTAGAGAATAGAGAAAACTTCCTAGAAATAGTTGACCTTTAAATTAAAATCCCGTTTTTTAAATAACATGATCTAAGAGTACAGTAGTCTGCGTTATCAGAAAAGCTTTTGACTTCCTAGTTATTCTCAAAAAATCAAATTGAGTTTCTTTTTCTCTTAGGATTCAGAGTTAGAAAGACCAAACAACCAAAGTGCTCTTTGGATCTCTTCTTTAGTACACCTGATGTATCACAATATATTGATGAAATGAGTGAAATTATAAAGTCTATCTTCATATTGTTTGTGGTAACAATGAAGTCAGAGATTTGTTTATAGGATTTTTACGCTCTCTGGGAAAAATGAAGACAAATTTTAATAAAATATTTTGAAAATTTTTGAGAATGTTTGATTTGAACGTAAAATTATGTCGAAAGACAAGGGTAAAACAAAAAATCCACAATGGCAGGTGTAAGGAAAGTGTAGGAGAATCGTTAAACACACATGCGCAGTAATCGCATACGTAATCACACACTCTCTGTTGCGCATGTATTTTAATACGTAGCATAGGGAACAACTAGACGCTTGCATATTTTACTGTACATTTAAACTGAACACGTTTAGTATTTATTTAATTTTTGTTGAAGTATTAAAGCTAATGGTATAACACATCAGCTGTTATATGTTTGAATTGTTGTTTATTGTTTTAAATTCTATTTGTTTACTTTGTTCTTCAAAAGAAACTACTTTGGCTAATCCTACAAACAACAAACTTTATCTAACTGAGTTTATGCCGTTAGAGATTTTCAACAAGGTAAATGTACAGAGCCTATAATTTAATATTTTATGCCTACTCAAAGACCTGATATACATTTTGGAAAACAAAACAAAAGATCATAAGTTTAATCATAGGCGTACTTAAATCAATGTTTTTAATCACAAAATAATATTTTAAGTTCAGTCATTTAGGCAAAACTATATTATTGTTCATTTTAAAACCCACAGAATTTTTCACTGTCAGTAGGCCTAAAAATTTGTTTCAAAATAATAGTAATAAGTATTTCTAAATAATTTATAAATTATTAGAAGTACTTTTATGATAAAATAGCAATAATCCAGAAAAAGATAACAAGATGATTGGTGATCGTTTAAAATATAGTTTTTTTGTGTTTAGTCCTAATTTGTTTCTTGACTGTCAAGAATGAGTAAACAAAAATGTTTGTAAAATACATACCTTTTAAACGATTCTAATCTCAAAGCCTATCATATAATATATCAAATTATTCACATCTAATAGGCGAGAGTCCCACGTACTTTTTTATGCACTAGTAGTATATATTTGTTTGTTCTGTAGCACGGTCATGACCCTACAATATCTGTAATTGGGGTCAATTGGAGTCAACAAGGTGATAATTTAACCCTAATGGTAAAATTTACAACCATTTTATTTATATTTAACTACGTGTCTTGGGTTCTGCGTGCTCGGTAAGTCATTTATTTTGTTTGTGTATACATTTTGAGTGCATGAGGGCCCACGTACTTTAAAATTGTAAACACTTCCATGTGCTCTGTAGAATGTAGTTTTCTTAGTTTATTTCTGCTAATATAATGTTTAAATTTTCATATTATAAGACTGACATAATGTATTTTCTCATATATAACTGTTATAGTGTATTTGTTTTTATATGAAACAAATACATATTTATATACAGAATGTTTCCTTAATTTTATTAGCTGTTAGTGTAATTTGTATATTTTTAGATAATACTGTTATAATGTATAGTGCATTTGCTTTTTATTTAAAAAAAATGCGGGTTTATATACAGGGGTTTTGGAAGTTCATTACCCATTAATGTAATGTTCATATTTTTATATACAGTATAAGATTGTTATCATGTACTTTATAATATATGACCGTTATAGAATATTTATTTTTTATATAAAGCAAATATGATTTTACATACAGGATGTTCTGGAAGTTTGTTAGTCCTTAATATAACTTAAACATATTTAGATAAGGCTGTTACATAGTTTTTTATATGAAATGAGTATGAGTTTATATTCCGAAAGTTTATTAAAATATAGGGTATATATGCAGCATTGTACTTTCTAATATATGTCTGTATTTATACATTTTTGTTTGAACCAACTGCAGGTTTATGTACTGGATGCTCTGAAAGTTCATTTTCACATTACTTTATACACTGTTCATATTTATTTGTAAAAAAGAAAATTAACAGCTTTGCGATCATTAGCATGTCTTAAATCTAATGAATATCCAATTCCATGCACTAAAACATGTAATTAGATTTGTTTGATTACGTAAATAATATTGTGCATCTCTCTGTAAAGTAATTTTCTTCGTTGTCTATGCGTACTTCTACAGCCAATCCATCTGTACTTAGGAAATAAGACTGCACTAGTACACAGCCACTACCTTCGAATACCACTATATCTGGGCAATAGTATTGGTTTAATTAATGAGTCCAATATATTATGTTTGATATCAGTATATCTCTGGGCTCTATATGAAAGTTTATCTTAACCCTTTAAGGAGTATTGACGTTCTGGAACGTCATTTTCTCAGAGTTGTTAGGGAGTAAGGATATAATAACAAAACAAGTCAGTAAAGGTTAAAAAATTTGTTTTTGCTTTTTTATATAATTCATTTAAATTATGTCTTTTACATAATAAAAAATAAGTATTATACTGGAAACATCGTTAAAAACATTTAAACATTTTTTTTGTGTATGAAAGTCTTCAAAACATGGAAATACACATAATGCCACACTGCATTCTTCGCACTGAAAGGTTGTGTCTTTCCTTTTCTTTTCATTGCATGAAGAATGCGCGCACACGTAGCATCATTTTTGACTTTTTCTTTTTTGACCTTCGGGTGTCAAAACCACAACAATCCAAAAACACCAATTCACATAATTACTCTACCTAAACTAAAAAGATGTTGTCTTCGTAAATGACGTTCCAGAACGTCCGTCATTACTCCTTTTCACGTAAACAGAAAAAGACGTTCTGGAACGTCAATACTATTTACGCGCAAAAACCTGTAGCCTACTGTACTCGTCAAAGGGTTAAATGAAAGATTGGAATGATTTTCCTTTACAGTAGAGTCCCACTATTCCGAACTAATTGGGACTGAACACTGTTCGGTTTAGCGGGAATTCGGAATAGGCTGACTTCATGAATAGTATCAACATAGTATTGACTTCTTAAGGCATACGTTCTTGACCTCGCCTTACGCTATGTCGAACAACACGCTTCATCAACACCTGATGTTATGTTCTTGCAGCGATGGCGGAACATTGCATCCTCAAGTCAATTCAGTGCTCTTTGTCAGAAAAAAATAACTTTTTAGTGATTTACTTCTTAGAGTAGGTTTACACCATCCGTTTTTTTCCTTCCTTTGCATTACGATTCCGTTTTCTTCTAAAAACGGAAGGAAAGGGATAGGTTCTTCGAACTGTTCATTTTGTCTTCCCGCAGTCTGTCCGTTAGTACTGCATCACCTTGAAAAGAGATCAAGAAAAAAATAAAATTCCTTCGAGTTTACAAAAACGGATGAACGCAACCGGCAGGTGGCAACAACACTACTAGTGCCTAGCTGTTGTAAATACAATCCTTCCTTCTTTCTGAAGGACCTGGTATCCGTTTCACCTGATGCTTGTTGCGATAGCTTCCTTCCCTCAAAAGGGATGAAAAACGTGAAGGAAACAAAACCGGACAATTCCAACAGGCCCATTGGGATTGATGTGTTGTCAATTTCCGAACCAAAACGCAACGCAACGGAAGGGAAAACGGATGTTTTAAACCTACACTTAAGTGTGTGTAAATTAGTTACTTTTGTATTTATTTAGCAGTGATTGAAAATGATTCTACAGAATTGTATAAATTGGGGCGACATATACTGTAAGATTTCAGGAGTTTTCATCTAGCATAGGCTCTATGTATGTTCGGAAAAGGCGGATTTTCGGAATAGCTGGGTTTGGAATAGCCGGACTCTACTGAATTTTAAAAGCATGCTCAGTAATTCTTAATAAATTAGGATTAGCATACGAATGATGCCACATAAGATATGATTTTTTCCCATTTGACTGTGGATACAGAAAAACTACATACATCATCTCGTACAACACACCTTCTAGAACTCATCAAATTTAATCTTTCATCATTAAATTGTCCATCTAAAGTTAGATTAAGGTAATCTTGAAAGATAAACGAAACGTTAGAAAATATTGTACTATTCACTATAGTAAAGTTTAATTACTGGTTTCCAAAAATTATAAAGTTGGAGTTATTGTAATACTGTACTTATAATCTATTATTCCTCATATAAATCTTACTCTTTATCAATAATTTGGGTAAAAAACAAACCAGTATCTTCATTATTTGGATATAATAACATTATTGCATATATAGCAATATTTAATTTTCCATGTCAACCAAAAATTACTCCAGAATAAAATTCCAAAAAATGAACACAAACTCTTATCAGGATTTTTTATACAAGTTAACTCATGCCAACAACACATTGTGTAAGTTATAGTTTTAGATTTAAAGTGTGAAAGTTCATAATCAACTATTTCTATTATTTTATACACTCCTAGAGTATCCAAATTAGTAAATATAAACGATTTTGTGGAGGTTTTATCTTTCATTGTGATTTTTCAAATGGTAGGTTCATCAAATCATACTCATTTTCCTTATTTAGATTCAAGGAATGCATCAAATAATAGAAATAGTCAATAACGTATTTAATAATCAATGAGTTAAAACTGATAAAAAGTTCATAAAATGGATGAGATTGACAGGTGTGCATTATAAAACAAATATAATATTACATTATGAGTAATAAACTTTCAGAACATCATATACTCAAAATGTAAACCTAGCAAATAAGATAATGACCTACACAAAGTTGACCCTTACTAGGCTTAAATTGTAAACATAAACAAAGAGGACAGTGAACTACCTAGCTCATGGACCCCCTACATGTTAAAAAAAATACTGTTGTAAAATTAACATTTAGGGATCAATTAATTACACACCTTAATCATTTAACATTTTGTTGACCCCAGTTAACCTCAATTACATGCCACAGTAATTATAATTTTACACCTTGTTGACACCAATCAACCCCAATTGATTCCGATGACCCCAATTATCGATATCGCGGGGATATGACCATGTTCCAGAACATACAAACATGTACTACTCACACCCTGTTCTAATCACACTCTGTATTTAAGTGGAGTGTATAAAAACTCAAGTTGTGTGGCTTTTGACTTTTTTTGGTATATTACTCTAGTCTGCTTCAGATTCGTCCAAAACCTCCAACACTGATACATAGGGCCACATCTAGTTACTGGTTATTGACTTACCTGTGCTATACATTGTTTCCACTTAAGCAAAAAAGAAAAAAAACTAAAATGCTTTCTGTTTCATCTCACAGGTAGAGTAATAGAGTATACATACATTTAGGTCTACTGAAGTATTAATTTTGTATTTATCATACACCTAGGTTCATAAATTTGTGTTTTTAACTATTCATTCCCTCAAAGACAATATTTTATATTATGTGCATTGGTATAGAAATAGACTTTCAGGTTTTATATTTTTTTTAAAGCCACAAATGTATTTGCTTAGTTTGGATTCAAAAACATTAGGTGCTTGATAAGATTTTTCAGGTAAATTTAGTATGAGAAGAGAGGCCTCAGGGAGAACTCTTGTCGCGGCCCCCAAGTATTATAAATTGTACCCACTGGAGATACAAATTATAAACATGTTACAGTGTTCTTTTTTTTTTATCAATGTTTATGTATTTTGATACTGCATACCCAATCAAGAAAAGGTTGTAAAACATTCAAAAAGATTTAATATTTTAAAACTATTTTTTTTTTTAAATAAATTGATATTGTTTAAAAACTAATCCAATTTAACAACAATTATCCTGAAAACAATAAAAAAACTTTTTGGTGTAAACTTGTGTGCTAATTTCCAAAATACTTTATCTTGGTTTTATTTATAGATGTGAAAGTAAACTTTTTGACCCATACTCAAAATATTCCTCACAAAATGGTTATCTTACTTATCCATTTTTATTGATAAACCTTTTATGAATTAGATACTGAAAAATAGTTGTAATTGTTTGTATTGATGTTTTTATAATTTGTTTTTAGGTCTGTGTCAAGCAATGTCCAAATTATTATTGGATTGTTGATCCTGATACTTACAATCCCACTGACGTAGCCAATAAGTTGATATGTGTCTCAGAGAGTGTAAAGAATAGTATAACAAATGCCGAGTCACTTAAAACAGCTATTAACAACAATCTATGTGCAAGATATTACTTTCCTCTCGGTCAAAGTAAGTTTATGTTAATTTTAAAGTATGTATTTGAGTGTAACCTTTATTTTAAAAGGAAATATATTCAATATGATGGAGGTGTACTGTAAGTAGTGTAAATTTAGGATTTTAAAATTTTAAACAGTTTTAAATTATTTGAAATGGAACTATTCATATTTCTAAATTTCAGATAGGACCTCTTGTATTATTATTTTTAGGAAGATTTGTTGTTTGAATTTTTTTAAACTAATTGATTATAAAACATTTACAATCATATTATAATTAATTCCCTGACATTAATTAAATTATTCTCGTTCATAGTTTTATAAATTTTAAAAATACATATATTTTAAGTTGATTATTATACCTTTGTGTTGCTTTATTCACAGTTGCAAACCGTTGTATCAAGCCTGAACTAACCGATGCAGAAGTAAAAGATATAAGTTCACTTACAAATGTGAATATAAGTTTAATACAAGAGAGCAGTTCTGCTCTTAAAGACTTTTCATCTTTGAATGAGGTATGTTTATAACTTAATCCATAGTTCTGAGCTTAAGATTTAATCTGTAATTTTATTATTCACATTTTAAATAAATAAGCTGTTTTAACAAGATTTTTGTTTAGTGCTTTATATTTATTTGTATCTATATTTTGTACAATATAATGTATTCTTTTTCTTTTGAAACTTGCAGAATGAAACATAATGATACAAAATTCTAAGAAGGTATAGGATGAAGCGCCTGTAATTAATTAATTACTAGTAGATTAATTTTTGAAAGTTATTGTTCTATACTTTTAATGTATTTAGCTCACCTTAAAATTTGACTGACTAATATAAAATAAGCATATTTCTATTTATTTATTTTCAGTTATTGTAGTTTAAAATATAATTTGGAAAATAAAACTGTAACTGATAAATAAAATTATTGTTTGTGTTAAAAGGTATCTAATACTTACTCCGACTTGTGACTTATTTGTAACATAAGTTTACATGTTTTAGATCATATGTTCTATCTTCAGGCTCGGTTGTGAGAGGTTGTTAAAAGATTAAAACTTTACAAAACTTACACATTACAAACAAGTAACATTCAAATACACGACAGGTGTACATCAACGGTTCGGGAACAACTGAAATACAGGTTGTATTGTAACGTCATCGCGGTATCGTACAACGAGTTAGATCGGAAGTTAAATTTATCATTCATTTAATCACTTTTATTATTTTTTGATGCTTTATAAATTTCTAATTCCTCAACTGCATCCATGTATCTGTCCCTACTAAATATATGCAATGCTTGGAAGTTAGTGTTAAAATTAGTGAATACGTGGTTGTTGTCCATTAGCTGGTGTGCATAATTAGATTTTGTGTTAATAATGTTACTAGTAGAAAGGTGCCTTTTGAAACCAGTTTTGCATTGTCTGTCAGTTTGGCCTATATAATGACTATCGACTACAAGATATTTTATATACACCTGTCTAGGTTTCAATCGGTGTCGTTAATTTTGGAAGGAGTATATTGCCAATGTTCTTTTTTTGTTTGAAACGCTATTATTAGGTTAACTTTGTTATGTATGTTGGTTAACATTTCTGGGAAGACACTGCAGTATTCAATTTTGAAACAAAGGTTTTTTTTACTTTTTCTTTTTCAAGTCTTTTTTTTTTTTTGCAACTACTTATATAATATTCTGTCGACCATAGAGCCCATATCCGTTCACTATAGCAATGCATTTGATGGTTTTTAATTCCTCTTGGAAATCATCTGCTGCCATTGGTGTTGTTATCAGTCTGTGGACAAAGCTGCCATTTTCCCAGACTTAAACAACGAAGAGGTCGACATTATCAGTAAAGGCTTAAAGTATAACATTCCAAGCAACAATAGAAATCACAAAATTAAAGAAATAGTTAAAGTTTTGTATTATTTTTGTGTTTTAATGTTTTAACGTCCTCTCGCTAGTTGGTCTGAGTTGGAATGCATAACTTACGTTACAAATAAGTCGCAAGACGGAGTAAGTACTCAAAAACTTAGATTAAACTCTGTGACTTTTATAATATTACTCAAAGTGAGTTTTAATGATTTAAAATTAAAAGATATGCCACATTTGAGACTTAATTATATTGGCGTTTTATAAGAAGGAGCAGGTTCCTTTACCTATTGCAGTGTTCAATGGATATATATATTCAATAAAATCTAATTGGATAGAAATTCTGTAACTTATCAGAAACATTAAATATTTTTTTAAAGTACAAAAAATTTAAACTTTCATATTTAGAAGTGATTAAAAATGTTGTTAAGTCATTTAAATATTGTAAGCCTGAAATTAACTAAAAGGTTTTGATAAAACTATTTATTCTACCACCTTACACCAGTATACAGGGTTAAATAAGATCCCAAATCAAGTTAAGTTTATTTGACGAAAAACAAAGATATAATGAAACAAATTATTTGCAAAAAGAAAACTATATGTAGTGACAAAACAAACAACAGCTTACTGTAAGCGTTTCCACAAAACTGATTATTTGTAGAATGGTGAAGGGCTTGAGTCAAATAATAGTTCAATATAAACATTCTTTCCACTAGATCACCTTTTACTGACCTTGAGTGACGGTCTAGCCAGCACCCCAGCGCAGCACCTTATTACCGTCAACTCAAAAATCACGCCGCAGCGCCAGTCTCAAACATCACTATTAGAAAATCATGATTGCGTTGTGTACGGATCATATTTATTTCTAAAAGAACGATTATTTTTTCGTTATCACATCACGAATTAAATCATAAATGTAATTTTAAGTTGAATATCGACTACGTATTCAACGATCGATTAGTTTGAAATAAAATGCAGATTACTAAAAAGACCTTCTAGGGGGGACAGGTCTCGTCCCCCCCCCCCCTTGTCAGTGTGCCACTGGCAGTGTTCATAATTAATTGAAGTATGAAAAATTTAATTTACCCTTGCCAACCGTGTTCTGCAAAATTGTCATGTATGGCGAGTTTTCGTTCTATTAACTACAGTATCTAATAATTTATTTGTATCATCCTTTGTTTTGATGGATCTCCATGACAATCCATTTACATTAGCGGGAGTTGTTTCTTATCCTACGATCATTCTTTTGGCAGGTAAAATAGACAGATTATACTTTTGACAAAGTTTACATATAGTTCTATATTTCAGCTAAAAGTATTATAATTTTCTCCTATAAAGTGCTGGGAAAGTGGGTATGGGGAATTTTTATTTTCAAGAAGAATATTTAAAAATAGTTGTTTTATTTGACGTAAACAACAATTTATATTCTTAAAACACAATTTTCTACCAATAATTTTGTGATTTGTTCATCTACAATGGTTTAGATGTGAACAGAAAATTATTAAAATAACAAAATAGTTTGAAGCCGCAAAACCCAAACCTTAAATAATAAATATAGGCATTCGCAGGCACTACACTGTAGTGTTTTTATGTACACTGTGGTCATTTAGAGAATGTAAAACACCTGTAAAGATGCGTATAAAATTATCAAATTGTACAGATAACAATGTTCTCATTACATATTGAATTTAAACATATTCTCAATGTTTTGTATGGTTAAACCCTCCACAAGGAATATACTGTACTTTACTAAATAGGAAAACAAGCATTGAAATTCAAATATATATAAGTTTACATAATTTTCATTTTACATTAGCAGGCCTGTCGATCATTGATTTTAGTATAAAATAATTTAATTTTTTTCGTTCCATCATGTGATTCACTATTGTGTTGCAGCACACTACCTTGGTTTGAAATAGTTTTAGTTATTTCAGTATCATTATTGTAGAAACCTAAGTAATGATTATATAATAGTAGTGTACCTTATATTTTTTCCGTTAGTGACTTCTTTTTGCTAAATATTTTATGTGTTTTGAGATGTATAATATCTCATCATCAGAATCTCTCGTTCAATGGAGGTCGTTAAAACATTAGGTAAAAACACACAAACTCATGTCAACTCCTGTAGCCATAAGGTGTACACCTATTAACTGTCAAATGTGTTGTTGTTTTTACTTAATGTTTCAATGACCTCACATCAAATAAATTAGAAAAAGAGAAATTAAAAGTCGGAAATATATAAGGTACTGAAATATTATATTACAATTTAGAGACCTGGATACTAGAAAAAGTTATTTACTAAGAAATGGATTTGAATTTTACACCGTATTTTCATAATTATATTCTAATGTTACGATAATATCCTTTGATAACACCTATCAAAGGTGAATGTAAACAATTTGAAAACACAGTACTGTAGTATACTACAACACGTTAGTGTATCATGTGCTAGAACAATGGCGAATACCACTGTATATATATTATAGATTTTAATAGATTAAAATAATGGACTATAGATATAGAAACACAGATTACCCGATCCATTAATTATTATAATTTATTTTAAATTTTATTAGGTAGCAACAAAGATACTCCAAGATTTTAATTCAACATGGAGGTACCTCGTGATAGGATTGTTGTTTGCCATGCTCATTAGTTTGGTTTACATATTTTTGCTTCGGTTTTTTGCTGGAATCATTGTTTGGCTGTCTATTCTTGGACTCATCGTGCTTCTTGGATGTGGTAAAGTATAAATTAAGTTATATTAGGCCTAGCTTTCTTATGTTAGCACACGTTTATTGGGAACTGCATTTAGTAATGTATCTCTTTAGAAAATAGTAAGACTTAGTTTATTATTCCCCAACAACTATTTATTTTTGAAGCAAGGTACATGTTTTTATAAATTTATACCTAATTTTGAAAAGTGCTCCAAGTAATATTTAAAAGATTTCTTTGAAAAAACTAAAAAAATAAAGATTAAAATGTTATTAAAAAATAGTGGACACAATTTAATGATTGAACAAACTAGCTTGCATAAAAAGCTAATATATTAACTCTGTTTAAGCAGTTACATTTTTTCCAGGTGCTTATTTTGGCTATGACAATTATGTTAAGCTCCAAAACCCTAACTTTAAAGTGGTCCAAGAAACTTCTGTCAACCTCAAGAGTCAAGTTGAAAAACTATTGAACACACCTTCATTCTGGATGACTTTGGGCATTTTCTGTGTTATTATCTTGGTACTAATTTTATTCATTGTCATTTTCTTGCGGAGCCGTATATCCATTGCAGTTACACTCATCAAAGAAGGGAGCAAGTAAGTGTTTTTAATAAAACATAGTAAATATACTATTTTTGGAGCAGCAATAAAGCTTGTTTCTGGTAAAAGAAAGATGTTGAGTTTGATCCTAATAAGTGGCAAATAAGTTTTTTTTGCTGACACACTACATGGTTATATAGTTACAATTAATAACAGGAATTTTTTAATCACAGAGTTGTAAACACATTAGTCATTGAAATTACATTTTTTAAAGATATGCTTTTTCAATCTAAAATCTATGATTTAAATATATATTATTTAGAAAAGTCTAGTTCCAATTCTATATTATAAATGTAATGTATAATGCAAATTTTTGCTAGAACTTTGATTATAAACACAATAAAAAAAAAATTATTTCAACATCGTTCTAATGCTTTGTTTGTAATTAAAACTTGCAAATAATTTTATGAACAACATTTATTAATTTGTGTTAATATACAGCTCATTTCACCTTTTTGATAATAAAGAGGTTTATGAAAGTAACGAACTGCAGAAAGGAAAATAACAGAACAAAATATGTATAGTTATAACAATTTTAAACAGAAAATGTCCCTTTAAATAGTGTGTGATAGGTACATTTATAATAAAATAAAAAATAAAAAATAATTTCAGTACGAACTAATATCTTGGGCCCTACTGTATGAGTAGTAGATATTTTATAGATGAAGTACGATTGTCATTTAGTTTTGGAGAGGATGAATTTGATTCATAACTTTGTAGCAATGAGTCGAAGGAAAAAGGTTGAAGCAATAAAGGTGATTGAATTAAAATAATATACATTGTTTGAATGTATACATTGTTCGACATTAATCTGCTTTCAAGAGTTTTTAAAATATGACATTTTTATTCTATGGGAAAGTGTCTATGTAGCTTTATTGGTAAACCATTATTTTATAAATATATCTTATCAAAGAATACTAATTTCATGTATCTGTTGTTTTTATTAGAAAAGTCCCTTTAAATGAAAACAATTAGGAAGGTAACATCAAATCAAATTGGATTTAAATTTCTGCTTTATATATGAAATGAAAGTTAATTTAAGCCTTTCTTAGTTTTATTTTTTGATGTAAAGAAAGTTTATAGATCTTCATGTACAATTATCAACTAGATTCCTTTTTTTGCACACGAATAAAATAATGTTGTTCAAGAACAGCTTTTAATCAAATAAGTCATTTTTGTTTGTAAGAAAACATACCTCTTTAAGATTTTTGACAATTTATTAGACACAAATATTAAAAATTTCCGCATGTTTTAAAAATTGTATATTATTTTAATGCTCTACAAATTGTTTGTTGTTATTTTTCAGAGCTGTCGGTAATACAGTTTCATCTTTATTCTTTCCTATTGTGCCTTGGTGTCTGCAACTTGTAGTTGTGAGCTGGACTGGATTTCTGTTTCTATATCTATACACTGCAGGGCCTGAAATGTTTAAAGTAAATGGATTGTCCAATGGAAACTGTTTGTGTAATACATATAAAGTAAGTTTTGCACTTTCATTCAATAGTAACAAAATAACATTTTAGTAAAAATGCTTCATACTCTTGATTAGTTTTTAATCTTAAATAGCTGGGTCTTGCTCATCCAAAGTTATCTGAAGTATTCATCCTATGTAATATCAGTGTGTCATGCCTTTGTACCATGATTTATAAGCTAACAATACAATAACGATTTCATATACAATAACTTTGAAAGATTATTGCAACACAGTTGTGCAATATTAATTTTTATTTAAAAATTTCATTAAATTGCTTTTATTATTTTTTACTTAAAAAATATATTTTTATAGTTCTAGTTTTCTGTCAGGTTATAAGTTAAATATATTTTTCACGTAAAATTCTGAAAATATATAAAACAAGTTTTTATAACAAAGTTTAAAATTATAATCTTCTTATTTAATTTACAGTTTTAAAGTCAGCAGATTGATTACAAGTTCTTCCAAATATTCACTGTTTGGCAAACTTTTGCCCACTTTATAAGTCCTATAGATTGAAACTGCATTGCTATGAGTCCAGTAGTATGACTGAAATGTGATGTTTGCTCTTTGGGTGAGATGGTGTTACTACTCATAAAGATCAAACATTGTAAAAATCCAAAGTCCATTTTATTCATTTTGAATCATATCCTTAAGAACTAGTTGTAATGAAAACCATGTCTGCAGATTTTTATAAGTTTATAATGTTCATGATATTTACCTACATATAGTTTATTAATTTATTATAATAATTAATACTTTTCTCCTTTCTATTATTTATGAAATATTATTATAACCATCTCAGACATATTATTTTATTTAACTTTTTAATATCACGTATTAAACTTATGAACATTTTCTGAGATTTTAATGTAAAAAATGTGTATACTATCATTTTTGTACTTTGTAAATCTGAAACAAGGAGCTAGTTGTATTTACGGAGTAGAAAGGTGTGTGTTTATAATACAGGATGCGGAAAAACCGATTAAGTAGTTTCTATCGATTACCACTCGGGCTGTGGTGGAGGTAGTCTGCCTTTGTTCCGTTGGCAATCCCATTTCAGTAGCCTCCATGGTTTGGACGGTGCATATCGTGGATTTGCCATACATGCGTATTATAAAAACAACATATCTGTGATCGCTACACAACGAGCTTCTCAGCGACAGTTCAACATTACGTGCAACAATGCCGTTCCTAATGCAAACATGATTCGATCCTGGGTTCGGCAGTTGGAGGAAACTGGTAGCACACTAAGAACACATACACATGATCGACACAGATCCATAAGAACACCACAAAATGTGCAGCTGGTGAGAACAGCAGTTCAAAAATCACCGATGCGTTTTGCTGGAAAACTTGCTGTTGCATTGGGGATTTCAGACCACAGTTTGAGAAGAATTCTGCAGTTCGATTTGAATTTTCATCCCTTCAAAATAATGATTGCTCAAGAATTGCGCCCAGCAGACTATGTCAAAGGTCAAATCTGTGTCAGCAAATGCTTGCACAGATCCATCCGAATGCAGCGTTCTTCAGTAGCAACGAGGAACATTTTCACCTAAGTGGATACATGAATAAACAGAATTTTCACTACTGGGCTGAAAATAACCCCAGAATTACTCAAGAAAGATCACAACATTCGCCTAAAGTGACAGTGTGGTGCGCCATATCACAATTTGGTGTGATAGGCCCAAACTTTTTTGAGGAGGAAGATGTAACCGTTACCGTGAATTCCACACGTTACATTTCAATGTTGCAAAATTTTCTGCAACCCAGAATTGACAAGATTGTTGAAGAACATGGATTGAGGGACTTATGGTTCCAACAGGACGGAGCTCCGGCTCACACAGCTCGAATTTCACTTGGTGTTTTGAGAGAAATGTTTCTGGGACGTAGCATCTCTTTGAGGGGTGATGTCGCGGTCACCAGATTTGGGCATTTGCGATTACTTTCTTTGGGGATATCTGAAGGAAAAGGTATTCAAAAGTCGCCCTCGCACCCTACCAGAGCTAAGAGAATGGATTATTGATGAAGTGAACGGCTCAGGATATGTGTGTAAGATCTGCTCGAAACTTCAGAGATCGTCTACAACAATGTATTGATGATAAAGGCCGCCATCTTGGAGACATATTTTTTAAATGCATGTGAAATGGTATGTTCTACTAATTTTTAAAATAAAAAAATGTCTCTATATATCGACATTTATTTTTTTATTGCTCCTCAAAACTGCTTAGCTGGTTCTGCCTCACCCTATATATTAAATGACACAGAACTGAAAAAGTATAAAAGTGATAAAAAAGAAGGCTCTGACAAATTTCAGCTTTATGTTAAAAATGGTTCAACACTATCTTATATAGATTATTAAAAGTAGTTAATGGTTCATTTTAAAAAATTACTTTCTTTACTGTTGTTTAAGATTTTAATGAGCTGAAAAAAACAAAAAATTGCACTTTGCTCAACAGTTGTTTGAGATTCCATCTGCATCATAGTGGTCTTTGTACCCAATAGAGGCAAGAACCCTACATGTTTAGAAATATATTAATTTTTTTTGTGTTTCATATTTCAAATAGTTTTAATTTAAAACTAAATAGTTTAAGTAATTTGTTTTTAATAAACTGAGCAATAAGCTCAGACAAATATTTGCATACCTGTTTCTTTAATTAACTTTTAAATGCACATAGTATTTTGAACTAAAATATCTATCTCTAAAACCAGTTAAATTTAGTTGTAAACTGTGGCTAAGGGGTTTTTACATTCAAATTCTAGTTAACTACTTTATAACTTGAAAGAATAAGTAAATATGTACTTGATGTTCTCATCACAATATATAAGTACAGTAGAGTCCCGGTAATTCGAGTCTCGATAATCCGAGGTTCCGTATAATTCGAGCCACAAATAGCATTGAATGTGACCGTATATTGTGACCCATTCCAGCTGCTTGAAGGACACCGATCTTTTGTTTTCGAATGAATCTGTTTAGAGCGTTTGTACAATAAGTCGCCGGTATAAATGCTTAACATTTTTTATAATGCACTGATCCATTGGCTGTATAACTAAAGTCATGTTTGGGGGGGAAAAAATAACCGTAACGTTGTTCACATAAGTGGCAAAGACTTATGCGCAGTACAAGTGTCAATAAACAATATGATTGTTCTGTTCTGTTTACTAAAGGTTTTGTCGAGATTTAACAACAGACAGAGATTTGGCAATCAATGACAAACTACAGTATCCGTACCTAGAGAATTCTCGGAAGGCAAAATTCTTGGAAACCGGTACCGCATCTAGAATTACAATACGTGTACAAACACTTAAGTTCTGCCCCCTATGTCCAGCCCCCTTTCTACCAGACAGTGACCTATTTATCCAGCGATCCCTTTCACAGCACAAGATTTTATTTTTAGTGTTGAAAAACAACTTCGAATTAAAGAAATTGACTTCGAATTATCCATAATTGTTTTACATTCTTATCATATAAAGTTCAAGGGACCGAACCGAAACTTTGAATTAATGACAATGGTAATTTCGAATTAAAGACATTCTAATTATCCAAGTTCTACTGTTTATACAAAAATAATATCGAAACAAACTGTTCCCGGCACTGGAGTGACATCGCAGCTCGTAAACGTTGCAGTGTAGTTAAACAAAAAACTATTTATGATTTCATTAATAAGTAAGTTTCTATTTTTTACTGAGTATAAAATTACTTTTTTACCTTAGTGTTCATTACAAAACAGTGAATATTTAATAAAACTTACATTTTTTCGTAGATACGAGGACTATAAAATAATAGTAGTTTTATCTTAACCTCTACATATTCCGTGTAATTTGAGTTTTTCACAATCTGAGGTACTCTCGGTCCCATTCAACTCGAAATATCGGGACTCTACTGCATATAGTTCAGTTGTTATAATATTACCATAATTTCATAACAATAATAATTTCATTATTTTAAAAACTAACATACCGTACATAATTTTAAAAATTGTAAAACTTTTTCCTTCAATTAAAATTGACTAATAATTAATTACATAAATTGTTTTACATAAACCTAACCTTTATTTATTTATTTATGAAAAGTTAAAATATTTTAATATGTATGGAATTGGTTTCAAAAATCAAATAATATTTTGTGATTGTATAACTATCACACAAAGTCTACTTTTTTAAGCAACGGTATGTACTTTCTCAACTCTTGAGGAGATAGTTCTAGGGAGTTGACATTTTGAGTGTCAAGTATAAAACCTACTTTAGTTCTACCTCATTTTGTAGAGATGAAAATGTTTGCGCAAACCGAAGGTTTCCAGGAAGTGAAGCATGTTTTGCAAATAATTTTAACAAATAAACTAGGGGCTCTGCCCCTGGGCGCTCCGCGTCCCAACCCCGGCTCGGCCTTCGGCCTCAGATGGCTGCTTCGCTTCGCTCGCAGGTGGAAAATTCGATAAAGAATCTCGTTAATCTTTGGCTCGTTTGTACATAGGTGACCGATCATAAATCAGCTGTTTTATTTGGCAGCTGACTCAAACTCATTAAACATTATCTCCATAAGATTACCATGGGAAATTTGAAGGATTGTATACCGGAGCTCCTTCTCGGGTGAATAGCGGCTGAACGGATGATAATATATAAGACTTGACATATCTGTGAATGATTATGTTCAGTTTTTGATCCAAATTAGCTGTTTTATATATAATAGGTTTGTAACAACCAATGTTTGAATTGAATTAAAATATAGTTAGCATTTTTCGTTGATTTTTGTTTGTGTTTGTTTTTAGTTTGTCAATGTAACCTCAAAAAGGTAATACTCTTCAAATTTTCTAAGTAATGTTGCTATGGTAATGAAAGTAAACAAACATGATGTGTTGCTAAGTTTTTTATACGAACAGCTGTTTTTGTGCCCCTGATAAAATCAACAGGAATCTTTCTTCCATAAGATTAACATTGAAACTTTGAGGGCCACTGGGGCGTAGCCCTAATGTCCTAGGACTTCGGTAAATGGCCTAAAACCTTCCCAGGGTTAACCTGTGTTACTATGCAAAATTTCAAAGCAATCGGATGGACGGTATACGAACGCAAAGTGGACAAAGAACCAAAAAAAACCCCCATAAGGAATACACAGCAGAAATTTACATTTGATTATAACGTTCGTAAGGCGAAAGATACATGATTTGTAATGCTTGATGACATATCTGTGAGTGATTACCTGCAATTTAAAAAAAAAAAATAAGGAAATCGGCCGGATAGAATGGCCGTACTGACTGCCACAAGTTTTCATAAATTCTTTTAATATATAGATTTAGCCTAATAAAAAATCATCTCTTAGTAAAAGTTAACTAACCACTTTTTTCAGTCATTTTTCATAACAGGTAAGCTATTTAAAGGAGTCATTCTCTTGAAGAATTAATTACTTTGTCAGTCTGAGTTGGCTAAAGTCAATTCTTTCTTAGATATTATACATACAGTAGAGTCCTGCTAATCCGAACTAATTGGGACCGATCACTGTTCGGATTAGCAAGAATTTGGAATAGACGGATTTCATAAATAATTTCAACGTATTGACATTTTAATGTGTAAATAATGTGTGGGAAAATCTGCTAATGGCAGCTGTATACAGCGCTGATCGGGTTGTGAACAGGTACAGTGAAAGTCGGAAAGGAAATGCATTTCCTTCGATGACTCATAGCGCCGAGACATTACCTACTCCTCTCCCTCCTGCGTTTCAAACATATTTATGAATCAATATTTACTCTAGGGGTGTTTGATAAACTGTGTGCTCTTATTACAAATTTATTGATTCAAACAGACCGACTGGAGGAAAGCGAGGAATAGGGGAATGCTCAAACTGAAATCATATCACACACAGATGCTGCAAATGCTCTTGACCTCGCGCTACGCTACGTCAAACAACACCAAATAATGGTATGTTCATGCGGCGATGGCGGAACATTGCATCCTCAAGTCGATTCAGTACTCTTTAACAGAAAAAAAATCACTGGCATTACTTCTTAAAAGTGTGTGTAAATTAGTAATGCTTTGTGTTTAGCAGTGATTAAAAATTATTCTAAAAATTGTATAAATGGAGCCGACATGTACTGTAAAAAATAAATAAAACAATAAATGTACGTTTTTAATTTCTCCTGTTTTTTAAGTTTAAAAAATCGGTATTTTTTCTGAACTCTGTTCGGAATAGGCAGATTTTCGGATTAGCGGGGTTCGGATTAGTGGGACTCTACCTTAACAGATAAAGTGATTAATACAGTCTCATTACGAATTTGACGGAATTGTCAGGTAAAATCACTATTATACATAATTAATGCAGCTTAAGTAATGATGTTCACCAAATTCGGTAGATATTATACATAATAGTTAGATTAGTTACTTTGACTGTATCATGTACATTGATGTGACTTGTATATAGATTCTGACATCCGTAGGGAAATAAATAGTGATCAAATTTTACCGGTATAAAGTATTAAATATAATTTCTTGTTAAGTTAAAGTGAATTCTAAACTAATATGTTTTCTTAAATAATTCTAGGAAAATGATACATGTACAATAGAACAATTTAAAAAAGACTGTCACCTTAGAATTAATTCTTCGTCTCCATGCACTGATGCAGGCTGTGGTTTCTTTGAATACCAGTTGGACAATATGCTGTTATATTTACATTTGGCAAACTTGTTTGGTATGTTTTGGGGCATTTGGTTTGTCTCTGGTCTGGCTCAAATGATCCTCTCTTCAACTTTCGCCACTTGGTATTGGACTTTCAAGAAGAGGGATGTTCCTTTTTTTGCAGTTACAGAAGCAACTGCACGCATAGTATGGTTAGTGATCAAATTTCTTTTGTTCTTTTTAGGTTCTGAAATACTTTAGAGTTAAATGAGTTCAATGAGAAAAATATATTTTCCTGACATAATTTTACTACACCGATATTGTACTTCTTACCGGTTTTCTTTCTATCAGAAAGTATTTTCAAGACAAATATTACAATAATGATCATTGGTATCAAAGTTTGTAAAATAAATCAGTAACAGTCATCATGCAACAATGATTAAAGGGGATTTTTGATGATATGTTTATTATGAAACTTGGACAAATTTGAGACAGTAGCAAAACAAAGTTGTCCAATGTACATTGTAAACAACTTTCTTTGTACTAAATTTGGTGAAATAATAATTATAAACTAGGCTATTTAATATTTACTCTCACATAATTGTTTAGCTGTAATTTAATTCTAATTGACTAACTTATACACAATTATTGTGTTTTATTCTCCTACTTTGTTATGTATTTTATTTAATTATTTTACCTCTATAACCTTGTGTTTCATTATTGTTTATCTGGCATTAAAAAGGGGCCATTATAGCATCAATCAGGATTATCCAAGTTATTAATGAAATACAAATTTAGAAGGCCTAGCTTTGAATAATAATATATACAACTTCAATTAATATTTTTATTTGTCTACCAGGTATCATATGGGAACAGTTGCATTTGGATCTCTTATTCTTGCCATTTGCAGTTTTATTCGAGCAATGATTGAGTTTGCTGAGCAGAAGTTAAAGAAGTTTGACAATCCTGTTACAAAAGCCATCTTGTGTTGTGCAAAGTGTTTCTTCTGGTGTTTACACAAATTCCTTTGTTTTATTAACCGTAATGCATACATAATGTGTGCTATTCATGGAAAAAACTTTTGTACATCAGCTAAAGACGCATTCCAATTGCTCATGCGAAATGTTATAAGGGTTGTATTTGTTGATAAGGTTAGTATTTTATTATATATAAAAAGTATTGCCTTTTACTGGATTTACATTTAAATTACATCTATGGAGTACCATACTATTTAACTTTAAACAGGTTATTTCTCTGAAATATGTATTTTTAATTAATTTAGTAAGCTGATTTGTTGGATAGTGAAGGACAGAGTAATTTGAGGAAAAACTATTGCCTCGACCAGGGCCGTTTTTAACCTCGGAAAGACATTTCAGGGGAAAGGCCCTGGGCACTTCAAACTGTTATTTCTCTCCCACCACCACTACCAGAGCCACTTCATGCCTCTTCGGAGGTTTGTATCCATCTAAGATTGTTTCTGCATATCAATAGAAGTTTTTGAGCTTTCGATTTAGAGAGGTAGATGACCATATTAGTCTGCCTAAGCCCAGGAGCATCGTTCCAATGTGAGGACCAACTTTTTTCTGTTCACATTTCAACAACACTTCTTAGGTGGATCTTGGGTCTCCACACAGAAAGGATCTTGGCCAATGAAGGGCTTTTAGCCCCAATTCTAGTAAAATGATCCACCACCTCATTACCTTTTATGCCTACACTGCCAGGTACCCATTTAAACGTAGCTTCATTGAGTCTAACCATTTCATTTTTGACTGTGAAGCAGTCCCAAAATAGCTTTGATTGAAAGGTGAATGATTCAAGTGCCTTTAAGTCGGCTTGGCTATCAGAAAGGATATCAATCTTAGCTTCCTTAATTCCTCTTTTAAGGATTTCACAGGCGCAGAGTTCAATCGTAACGACCTCTGCCTGAAAAATCGATGGTAAGGAGCACATAGCCCTAGATAAGCTGCAGCTAGGACCATAAACTCATGCTCCAACTCAGCTGGTCATTTTGGAGCCATCCATATACCATTCTTGTGTATTTTTACCCAGTCCAGCAACACCTATTGCTTCCTGTAGACCATCGATCTTGACCATGAAGGAAAGGTCAAAGATTAGTGCCCTTCTAATCGCACCATAAGGTCCACCTTGAGCCCCTGAAGCCCTTGCAATATAGCCAGGTGCCCCCTGGTTTGTAATTATGAGTCCCCATGAGCCCCAAGGCCTACCACAACAAAACTCCCTGCACATGAATGTGCAGAGGAGGCAGGTTGAGAAGTGCCTCCACAGCTGATGTGGGGCAAGAGCATATGGCCCTTCAAATTCCTAGTCATGCTAGCCTTTGTAGCTTTGCAGAATTTTTTTTACGCTAGTCTGCTGGACCTTCTGATATCACACCAAGGCAGCATATACGATAATTGCCCTGACAATGGCAGTGTATGACCAGTCAGCCATTTTGGGGGTAATGTCCCATGATTTTACCATAGAGCTGATCCCAGGTCCCTTTTTTTAGAATAAAGTCCAACTGAGGATTCCAGAGAAGTCCTCGATAAAGGATTACACCAAGATACTTAGCATACCCCGAAAGCTTCAACCTTAAACAACAAACTTCAATTTTAGCTCTGGTTTCTTTCTTCTAGTGAATGGGACAGGTACAGTTCAGGCCCTACCCCTGACATCAGTTCCAGAGCCTTTTACATCGTCATGCTTATTACGAATTACTATCACTACATCATCAGAATAGCCAAAGGCCTCAAAGCCCTTGACAGCCAGTTTGACCAAAAGTTCATCAACCACTAAAAACCTCACGAGAGGAGGAATGACAACCCATTACAGACAGTGTGACTAAAGAGTCATCTTAGTTTTTGAGAAAAATTCTTCATTGAGCTCATGGAACAAATCCAGTTAGCTAATCTGTGTTCCACCCCTTTAGATATGGCAACCCTCTTAATGGATGAAAACAAGGTGTTGTCAAACACCCCAACAATGTTCCTAAATGCACATAAGGCAACTTCTCCACACTTAAGGGTATGCTCAACCTTACCCACAAGATCACGGAGAGCGGTAGTGGTTGATTTACCAACCATGTTGGCTGCTATGAGTACCATGTTAACATACATGTGAGTACACCTAATGTGCAGATCCATCTTGGATACGTTTTTAAGTTGAAGTCAGATAGGCTAATTAATTGGTCTAAAGGAGCTAGGCAAGTTCAAAGTCCTTTGGTCTCTCTTCGGGATATAAACAACTTCCACATCTCTCCAGGAAACCGGAATATATCCTAACTCATAGCTAGCTCTCCTCAACCTGTGTAGGAGTATATCAAGGCCATGTTTCAGAATGCGGGGAAAATACCATACCTACCTGGATATTTGGAAGGTGTTGCTGCCTGATCTCCGTCTTACCCATGAGGAGCCAGTATCAATAGGCACCTCAGTATGTGAAGAATCAACATAACTGCTAGGAAAATGGGAATCTAGGAGAATCGTCTAGAAACCTCTGCGATCCTCGGTGTATTCCTCACTCTTCATCTTTAAAAGGCCTATTGGCCTGTGTACTCCTTTTTTGAATACCTTTTGCAACCTAGCAGTAATGGGTATATCCATAACTCTATCACAGAATTACTTCCAAGATCTCCTCTTTGATCTTCTTAACTCTTTATTGTAGTAAGCGAGGGCCATTCTATAAGCTCCCCACTCCTTAGTGCGCTTATCGCGATCCTATCCTCTTTTCTCAACTTACTTACGACACCACTCCAATCCCCTTGATTAGAATTACTGACTTTGTAATTATCTGTCGGAGAAAGTCGAGTGGCCAGTGAAACCAAAAGTTGTTTAAGTAACTTGCATGGCAGTTGCAGACCAATTATATATGTCAATATGACAGTAACTTACATGTTATATTCATACACCTTTTTTATTTTGATATCCTAAAAACTGATGAAAAAAAATATAGACAGAAAGTAATTGCTAAAAATGCCTTATGCTACCCTATGTACAACTATTGTACAACTTATTGTACACATACAAACTATTTCCAACACAATTAAAAATGTATCTTCTGTTTTCAGGTTACCGATTTTCTGTTCTTTCTTGGGAAGATGGTGATTACCATTGCTATGATTATTCTATCATACTTCACGTTTATTAAACCAGGTTCTTTAAGATTGCTCGACAACAGTGGCTTAGATGTGCAGCTTAACTATCCATGGTTTCCAGTAGTTATTGTTGGATTTACAACATACATTGTTGCTTCGTTATTTTTCTCTGTATATTCGGTTGCAGTGGATACTCTTTTTCTCTGTTTCTGTAAGTTTGATAAGATTGTCAGTATATTTCTCTGTATGACAAACCAATACATCAATTACATGCTTGTATAATATACTCAAAGTAAGTGCTTGATTTGTAAAAAAAGAGGTTCCGGTACTGTGAACTACTGGGTTTTATGGAATAATTTTGAAATATAAACTTCTTTAAATGTTATTTTAACGCTTTTCTGGCCACTTAAAAAGTATTTAAACTGTGGAAAATCTTACCTCAGCAATCTCAGTTTTGATTGCACTTTCAAATTAATTGAGACTACTATGATAAGATTTTTCAAAATATAAATGTAGGCAAACCAGGCTACCCTCATGTTTAAATAAGTGAACTCGATTTCATCTGAAATTTTTTTACAGCGCGGCATTTAAACTCAGTTAAAACGCTTTCAATTATCGACGATTGCTAAGTAAATACTATCTGAAATGGCTTTCAGATATGAAACAATAAACTCTTATGCAACATATCTCGGCAGATAATTTTTTCTTTGACCAAATAAAATTTTCCCTCGCATGTTGAAAATTTAATGTTTGTTTGTTTTTTAATTAAATTTATGTTTCAGTAAAACATTTTTCTCATTCAACAGTGTTAAGTTTTGTACATTTAAAGCACACTGTTGCCTTCGGCAAGGTTAGGTCCTTCTAACTGTGAAGTTTCATAATTTTTGAACGATGTTTAGAGGTATAAATGACTTGATATGTTAAGCGGTATCAATTGCTCCCACGAGTCAAGAGCAGCAGTCTTGCCGAGTTTTGGCCGCTAATGGTGGCCTCTACCGGCCTCACTGCCCCGAATGCATTAAGTAAAGGGAAAGCCAACTCTGTCCTCTATGGGGAAAGATAGTCAACCTGCCACCTAAAGTACAATCTGGCATACGCCTAGATAAAGAACAATTTAGTCAAACAAAAAGTAGACCTAGTTTCACAACGCTTGACCTGCCACAATAGTCCATCGTTCCACTGCTCTAAAAATTATGTTTTATATTTCCCCCCTCCCAATCAGAGGTACCGGTACGGCATACCGGTACGGCATACCGGTGTGTACCATCATATATCAAGCACTGCTCAAAGTTATGGTATGAGCAAAAAATAAACAGTACTAAAATTAAAGCAGCTACTGTTAGCTAAATTTTTGATTTTTAGAAAAGCTATTAGTTCATAGCTATATTATTTTAGTTGTTATTATTTCTTACTTTTTTGAGGTTAGTTAACACTGTAATGGTTCTTACCACAATAGAGAACATTTTGATTATTTTTGCTTGTACAGAAAATGTCATTTTTTTGGTACTAGTTTTATGCAAACTGCTGAGTAGAGCTTTAAGAACAATTTCACAAACACCCCCCAAGTACAATATATGTGTTTTAAGAGCTAATGTTTTCAGTTTTCTTTTACTTTGTATACTTGTTTAAAAATAAAACATTTAAATATAATACAATTATTTTAGTACTGTTTATTTTGGTGCTTACTGCTTTATGATTACACACATTTTAAGTGAGAATTCTTATTTTGTCAAATATTTATAATAACATAATTACAGCAAATGAATGTTGACTAAAAGATATTCTTGTATAATTAATTATAAGCTTTAATGATTGTTTTTCAACTAAAAGGTATAAATACCCAAACTATTTTTACTAGAGTGCATATTTGATAAATTTGTATTCAAAATAGAAAATAGTTCTAGGTAGTAAACATTTTAACCCTGCAATAGTACCCTACCTTAAAGATATGTTACTGATAGACCTATCTGTGGGTGTTTTATATGACATTGTTTATTTTAAAGAAAAACCTTGTTCAAGAATAATCAAAATATTTAATTTACATGTTTCCTTACATTTTTACACAATATATCCTATATGAAAAAACACAAAAATATCTCATTGTTAGTAGTAAAGTTATATTAAATAAATTTTAAAGTTTCAATTTTCCTACAATTTTTATGTAAAAGTTAATAAAAATAGTTAAAAGCACAAATATACTTAGTTACAGATAAATGCACAATTAAAAAGATATATTTAAAAATATATAATGGATTTCACCCACCTTGAGATTAAAAAATACGTTGTACAAGTGCTGCAGTCCAAAAACTGTATTTCTCAGCCTAGTTTAACTATTAGTGCGGTGTATTTACCCTTAATTCAAAACGAAGTAAATAGACTTTTGGACAGGAATAACGTTTAGGAAATTGATAACGTAAATGTGGAGGGGTTGTTCCTAGCAATGACCATCAATCAAGCCCTCAGTTAACCAGTGATAGGCGCTCTGAGAGGCTTAGGCTAGGCGAAGGACTTAGTTTGTGTTTATTCACCTAAAGACGCGAAGAATCGTCGTGTATAATTTTAAAATATCATCCTTAGTGCTGTGTGTGTTTCTGTGTATGTGTTGTGCGTGTTATTGTGTTACGTGGAATACATTCCTAATATTGTTTTTAAACTTGGACTACGGCACTTGGACAACGTATGTTTTAATCTCAAGGTGGGTGAAATTCATTGTATATTTTTAAATATCATATACCCCACCTATAATGTCTTTCAAGATGAAAAGATATAGTTTATAAAGATAAATAAATAAAGGTTATTAGCATGGTATATTGGTGTTGGCAAATTACAGGTCCTATTCTAATGTTATCTAAATAATTTACTACTGTTTACATAAACTACATACTTATAGCAACTTAAGTAATAATAATAAAAGTTTTACAATTATTTTACAAATTAGCACTAAGTTAATAACTATATATTATACAATACGCAACTATTTACATGAACTATACATACCAACCCAAGTAATAATAACGCGAATGCACACAACACAATTCCTGATAGAACAGTTATGTTATGAGTATCTATTTTTTTGTTAAAATTACTCAGAGTTTCTTCTCACACACTATATGATCATCATTAACTCTTTGAACCCTGGACTCTTAAAGCATTGTCGTGCGTAGCTACCTAGGGGTTTTGGTAGTATTTAAAAAAAAATTCTGTTACTTACCTTATTTAAAAGTATAACATATTATATATGAAAATGAAATGAAATATCTTTATTAGTCAAATATTTACATCATGTCAGATTACAATTTTGACACAAGAACTTAAGACTAATAAAGTCAGACCCCGAGGTTTATAGAAAACCTGTTTGGGGTGATACATATGCAACTTAAAAATCTAAAAGACAAGAGCTAGAGAGGCCTTTAAATATCGTTTTAAAGGCAAAAGAATATGCTTTAAGTAAATGTAAATACTTCAAAGGTTTAATAAACATACAAAATGGTAACAAATTATGAAAAATAGCTACATAGTCCTTTAGTTTACAACAAACACTTTATTTACACTTTACAAACACTAAAAAACACTTATGAATTATAAACTTTGCATCAATAAAATACCACTAATAAATGAAAAAAACTTACAACACAATCAGAACTAATGGAAATACACATCGTCATCGAGTTACATTGCTAAGCAGACTAACGTCGATTGCAGAATGCACACAGCTGATCAGACACCATCTGATATTTATATAATATTTTTGTTGGCCAGTGTTAGAAAAATTCCAAAGGTCAAAGACATACGAACTAAAAAAGCTAATAAACATGATGAGAATGCCTAAACCCAAATATATGCCGACTAAGCTGATTTATAGAATTAAATAGAGTGACCCGAGGTATACTCGGGCTTCGGTAGCTGGCACCGCGAACTTGGCCTGACCTATACTCGGGCTCAGGGTTCAAAGTGTAAAAGAAGAGGTATACATAATGAGGAGTAGGGGAGAGGTATATTCGTTCGAAATAGTTCATGCAAAAATCTAACCTCCATATTGGAAAAAGTAACACATCTGTATGAATAATAGAAATGGGTACCATTTTTGGGTTAACTTACCATGTGTAATTTATGTTACAACTTAGCCTAAAGTTATCTAACAACTTTCCATAAAATGTTTCATTTATCAACAAGTTACACATTTTCTCTTTATTAAGAAAAAGGTATTAACTAATACATTTTTGGAGTATGTAGATCCTCCGTTACTCTTCACAGAACCAGATAACAATGTTTCACTCTTTTGAGCCATCACAGTTCTTCTTAGTTTCTTGTTTCATGGAAATATGTACATTTTTTATCGGCTTGATAACTGCCATAATTTTGCAGAAATTACATCCAGATTTACACGTTGAAATAACAGATAGAAAATCTCGGTTGAGTTGTTAATGTGCCAAATCGATCCAACGGGGTAGATATTACAAGGGTTTCCAAAAAATAACTATAACTCTTTGAATATGAAAAATATTGCATCTATTTAGAGTTATTTTAAGAGTAGTAATAAAAAATGTATTCGGTAGGTGTATTGAAACCAAACCATTAGCTCAAGGTGTGGAAGAACTAATGCAGTAGTTACTGAATTTATTACAATACATTTAATATAATATGACACTATTCTGGAATGTTATATTAGGCTAAGTATTTTATAACATCAAAGAAAATGCACCAACTTTTCTGAAAAATTATGAACGCTATGTAATAAGAGATTACCGTGGCTTAAATAATTATTATAACTGATTTTTAAAATATGCATATTTTGTTGCAGTGGAAGACTGTGAAAGAAATGATGGTTCTACTGAAAAGCCTTATTATATGTCCAAGGAGCTTATGAGAATTCTTGGTAAAAAAAATGCAAAACAGAACAAAAATAAGTAACAGGAAATACACCTTATATATGTAAGGTTGTGAAATAAATACCAAAGCTAGAATGTATACTATGATAATTTACAATTTTATAAAATATCTATTACACTGATTTTACCAATAAAGAAAAAAGTCTGCTGATTTTTACTAAATATTTGTTTATAAAATCAAGTGTTCTTTCTTTCTTTTCATACCAATGATATTCCTTACAGTTCAATGTTTTCTTGGAATCGTGAACTATTGAGATAATTATGAGATAAGAAACAGATACAAGTAGTTGCATTACGTATCTTTTTAATTTGATGTCATAAATAGTTATTATTAATTCTACAAATTGATATTACTGTAATTGAAATCTCCCTATGGTTAAACCAACACTTTTTTTAATTACAAAAGGCTGGTGTACAAACTCCTTCAGATGCCAATAAGATTTCTTCTTAGCATGTTTGAAAGTCATAGCCACCTTAATCTGTCATTTCACTTGTTATTATGTATCTGTTGTCGTTGTTGTTGTTGTCAATAGTTTGTTGATTGTGCAAAGTTGTTTACTGGTCTTTACTTCATATGAGTCTAGTAGTTTGACATACTCTTTAAATTTTTTGCTGTATTTTTGTTGTAAAATGTAAACAAAATTAGTTTAACCCTTTCCACTCAAGTGTCGGGGCAGCCCCGTACCCTACAAATCCGCACGAACTCCTATGTCGGGCGAGCCCCGAACTCGCTATGATAACGTTCTTTGATTGTATTTGAACAGACGTAGTTACTTTGATGACCGCTATTGTTGAAGTTTAAGATGTGCTGCTATCTGTGGAATTTTTTTAGGACCATTTGAGTTCAGTTTCTGTGGTAAATAAATCTTAGAAAATGTAATGTTTACGTCTTTGGCCGGTCTGTAAACAGCTGTCAGCTCTCGCCGTTGTTTGGTTCCTACTTACTACGCAGCGTTTTAGTGAGTTTACGCATTGTTTAGTTTTGTTGTACTAGGTTATCGTGTGTAATTTCACAGTTTATTTTTGAATATTGTTCTTTTTATAATAATAATGATTGTTGTGAAATAAAATGAACGAAGACGACGGCAGTTTGTTACAAAATGACGTTAGTGGCGACGGAACTTTTGTTTTGAACCTGAGTGATTAAAATATTACCAATCAGTTTTGGAAAAGCTTTTCTTACTAGTTTTGATCTACATAATACTGTTGTTAAGCAATATAATACCGGTAAATAGTCGAGGCAATTTTGTACAAGTTGGTGTCAAAACTAATTGTTTTCATAAAAACTCATCTTTTGCAAAATATTCTTGTTTATTCCGGTTTTTTGTTACAAATTTATATTTTTTCAATAAATAAAAATTAAAAACATATACTTGAAAATAAAAATATATGTTTTTTTCATACCAATCTATACTTTATCCATAGAAGAAACTACAAAAAAAAATCAGCCTTTTAGAACTGACAGAAATTCTTTTTTTTTTTTGGAGTAAACATGTTACAGTGCAATATTCGCTCAAAATTAATCTGACCTGATAGCAACACTAGGTCCCCAGTAATTCGAGTGGAAAGGGTTAATGGAATCTGATTCCGTGTATGTGTAATTCGTGAATGTGTGTTTTTTTTACTTTCTCCACCATATACGTAGTAGGCCTATATGGAGAAAGTATTGTTTTCGTAAAAATGTTCGAATTTGAATTTTCAGTTGAATTATCTGTTTTGGTGCTCCCAGAACCCCAAAATATGGTTTAGTGCAATTATCTGTGTTGGTGCTCCCTGAACCCAAAAATATTTTTAGTGGAATTTTTTGTTTTGGTGCTCCCTTAACCCAAAAAAGTGTTTTTAGAGTGGTGTCTGTCTGTCAGTCTGTCAGTATGTATACACGACCAGAGAGGACACTATTGGTCCGATTTTCATGAAATTTGGTATGTAGGTACTAAACCCTAATATCTCCAGGCGTTTTTTTCATTTTTTGGAATTTTTAATTTTTAAGGGTAATTTACCCCTAAAAACCCATAAAAAACGACAAAAATGCAAATTTCTCAAAAACGGCTCTAACGATTTTGATCAAATTTTCAGTATTTATAGTGCTTAAGATGCCAAACAAAATGACACCACCCGCTTTTATCAAAACTTCGGCGTTTTATAATTATGGGGAAATGTTTAAAAATAAACAAGTTTATGTTGTCAATCTAGCATCGCGGCGGCCGCCGCACGGGGTAGCACCATGGTAGCGATCACGGCCAGTAATTCAAAGGTCGCGCGATCGAATCCCACCTAGGACAATAATTTTTTTATACGATTGACGTAGGTAGAATATTATTTTTTTGTTTTGTTCTAAAATGTAATAAATAAAATTATTGAAAACAATATTATTTTGACTACAGTAAGTTGGGAGAAAGTTTGTGTCAGTTAACTGATACCGTTTATTTCACTAGGTACATAAGAGACAATGGCAAGCTAGGTAGTCCTGTGTTAGAGAGTGATATTTTGATTTTATAAATATATATATCAAGTGGACACGGCAATGCTTCGCTATTGCTTGATTTAATTTTAAGAGTAATAATCCCATTTCATCCCTTTGATTTAAGTAATTGAATTGCAGATGTTTTTTTTTATATCAATTAAGAATAATAATAAATAATTTGTAGGAATTTAGTGGAATTTATTTTTATTGTATAGCTATCCCATTTAAATATATTTATTTGTAGTACCCATATTATTTAAAAATCCTGGTACTGATATGTATAAATTATGAAATTTTATTGAAATTAGTTGAGTAGTTTTTGAGAATGTAAAAAAGTAAGCATATGGATTAATATTTAATTTTATGGGTAGTTATTCCATTTCATCCCTTTGGCTTAAGTAATCAAATTGCAAATAGTTATTATATCCCTTAAAAATATAATATTACATAATTTTACCTTAATAGCATGTAGGAAGTTAGTTTAATTTACATTTATTATATAGGGATAACAAACCCATTTCAACCCCTTAAACTGTAGTAATTGTAATGTCTAAACACTCCTGGCAATGATATGGATAAACTGTGAAATTGATGGAATAGTTTTTGAGTTTATAGAGGACAAATAAACAGAGAAACAAACTTTCATTTTAATAGATAGAAATTGGATTTCTCAAGCTGCATAGTTTCCTGAGTGGAATTTCTGAAAATGGCAATTTTTTAAAACTTGAAAATATTTTCCTTCTTTAAAAATATTATTGTTTTTGTCAGTTTAGAGTTTTTCAGCAAAAGCTACAAACATAATCATATTTGTGTGAACTTTGCTGTCCAACCATCTGTCTGTATGTCTCCATCTGTAGATGGATCTGTACCTAAATCTGTATTATATTTTGCGGTTTTGAGGCGAAAAACATTGCAGGGCTATATAATCTGGAAGTAAACTTTTTACTACACAAAATGTAGTATTTCAACTTCACTAACATCCATGGTCTTTAATCACATTCAAACCGAGAACTTCAATCTTCGGAGTCAGGTACCCAGCTAGAAATTTAAAGCTATCATTAAGAAATTTGGAATAACCAGAGAACTTGCTTACTTGTCTCTAGCCTGTAAATGTTTTTTATTTTGTTATTAAGTGGAGCTAACGGACATTGTAAATTGGTTTTCCCCATATTCGAGTTCAGTGGCGTAGCCAGGATTGTTGAATGGGGGGGGGGGGATGAGGGATGATCACGTGGATTTGGTGACGACGATGACAGCGTTGGAGAGGTACACAGAGAACGTCTCAGCAGTACTAAGGATAGTACATGATACCTTGGCATGATACCTTGGCTGACTATCAAAATGATGTCAGCAGGCAGAGCAGTTCGGACAGCAATAGTTTAAACGAGACATTCATGAACTATGTATTAGAACAACAAAAACAGTTATTTTATAATTTGTAGTTTGTGATGTTAGATACTATTAGAACTAATTGTAGGAATCAACAAATGGTTTTGTCCATACTTAGGAAAAGCCTCGAGCAATATTACCACTTACCCATTACATCCTGTATCATAACCCCAAAGTCTATAATCTCCATGATCAGGGTGCCCATACACAACAGGACATCGGCATGGGGGTTCCATGAGTAGCCTACATACCAATATCATTGAGCTGAAACAACCATACTTGCTTGCTGTCACCAGAGAGGACAATCATTACAACGGACGGGGTGTGGTTGAGGACCCTTAACAAGGCACAGCTAGAGCATGGAGAGCTATTCTACCACAGAGCATGGAGATGTGTTTCCTACCATGGCAGCCGATATCGGGGTTGATATCTGAGAGGTGCGCCGCGCAGCTTCTCAAGGGAGGAGACTTGAACAACATAGCATAGTGTTGTACATTCCACTGTACTCTGGGCAAGAGCCAGCCCATGAGCACAGAGATTAGACCAAACTTGTTTACTGTGACCCATCAAACATCCCGCACCAATTTGTTATGTGACTACAAGATCAATAGCTTAACCTCATCCCAAGGGATCCCAGGTACCGTAGAGGTGTCCATACCCTGTCATTGTTCTCTGAGAGAGAGTCAGAACATCCTGATCATCGAGCAGTTTCTGTGCAACAGGATAATGACCATGAGACCCGCAGTGCACCATATCCTACCTATTTCCTGGACCAGCCTTACATCCTTGGAATTGAAGCCCTTCACTTCCCAGGAACGACCCGAGTTCGTCCATGTTTCCCACATCCTTTACAACAACTGGACCATATCCACCCCAGCATTGTTTGTCCACAATCACATTGAGGCGGATACTTTCGATCTTGTCACCCTTCCAAAGGCATGGCCAGATGGGATGGACATGACTTTGTTAGAACATTTAGTATTGGGAGCTTGAACAGCTGTGCTAACTTTAATTACCACTTACCTAGGGATAAGGATTCTTATATTGTATAGGGTAGTAGTGATTAGGACACCTCCTAGGGACTTTCCCCAGCTTTAGCAAATGTCGGTGACAACATTTTTTTCGGTTTGGGTGTTGTTAGGATAGTAGTGTAGAGTTAGGGATCATACACGTAGTCATATAATTATTATAAATATAATAAAGATTAGTTTAAGATTTACAAGCCCCAAGACGAGAACACAGAATATAGAGCAAGGTTGTGTAAGACTGCCAAATATTGTGCAAGTGCTGACAGAAGTGAGGCACACTTACTTAAGGAGCCTTGTTGTGATAACTCAGTATGCTAAAATAGTGTCCTACTGACCTAGATAGGGGGCCAGTGTTTTGTGAGACAGCCGGAGGCTTTGTTGGTCGGAGTACCAATCTTTGAACATTCGACAAGAGGGTGCTTCTCCAGTTGAAGCACAGTTGGGAAGCACTGGTAGAAAGGGTGAACTAACAGATTGTTAATATTCATTCTTAAAGCCTTTGTGTTTTGGTTGGTATTAAAGTAGTAGCCCGTTTAAGTGAGATATTGCGATACATGACAGCTATTTTGGGTGTTTCGTCTTGGGCTATAATTGATAGGGATAAGAGTCTGATACGATTACAGAGTCAACCTTTATAGTAAATAAAGGGATCAGTATATGTTGTTTAGTATTCTAAAGTGTATTAGTCTTATAAGATTTTATTGTATACATATGAACCTCATTGTAAAAGTAGTATCATACAACCACTGAATCACTCAAGGATAAAATATAAAGTTTGTAAAGTAGATTTCATTAGTTTCTGGATTTATAATACCTGAACCTCAGTAGATCTAATTCCCTTCAACCCTAACAAATGGTGAATGGTGTGTAGTCTAACAATTATGAAAAGTAGTCATTATATTCTTGAATCCTAACAACATCCTATCCACACAAGATTTAAGCAGCACCTACCATAAAAAAAAAAAATAACTGGGTGTGCTTAAGACCACACGTTGGAAGTGATAACTTCTATGACTACGGGGATTTTTAACTCGGTAAATGTGTACAATTATAAGGATTATAAAACTGTAGGCCTATTTGTTCAAATTGTTTATTTATATCCGTTATTATATATTTAAAGAAAGGTAAAAATATTATCTTATAGTTACCTTTTATTTCATATTGATAGATCAAATGATTTAGAAGTTGTTAATATTACAGTAAAGAAATTAATAATCAAATATGTTATACAAAGATGTACGAATGTTTGCGAAGTTAAACAGTAGGTATCCTTCTTTAAATTTGTATAAACGAATATATTAATGATCAAAGGTTAGTTTTATATACAGTTTATAACCCCAAAGCAAATCTTATAACGTGTAGAAGCCCATATAACTTATAGTTATAGAAGCCTACATTAGTTGTATAACTAATATATAAGAAAATTAACATCACAAGAAATTTTAATGGTTGAAGTTGTAAACATAACCCCAAAATATAATCTACGCTGGGTTTTGTTTAAGAATTACAGATGATGGGCGAAATCAGCTGTTATATTATATTAACTACGGTAATTCTTATGTGTTAATTTGATTGCTATGCTAATAAATGTAAATAATGTATTAATAATATTCCCTCTCCACGATCTGACTTGTGTCTAAACAAAATCGTGACGCGAGATCTCGCGAGAAATCTGGCGTGATGTGAGATCTCGCGGGAAATCTGGTGTGATGCAAGATCTCGCGAGAAATCTGGCTTGACGCGAGATCTCGCGGGAAATCTGGCATGATGCAAGATCTCGCGAGAAATCTGGCGTGACGCGAGATTTCGAAAACATAGCCAAGTCGAAAGTGCCCAACGGGCCAATAGAAGTTATCACTTCAAAAACTGATTGCCACAAACTTCAGTTTTGCAGAGCACCTCATAAATCATTGTCATTCATACTCGAGTTTCAATTACAACTTAGAAATCATGCATGTATGCAACAAAGAGTGAATTATGAATACCATGGAAGAATTTGAAATTTAGAAAGCTAGAAAGAGCGGGATTCCACAATACTATTGAATGACCAACTCTCCATAGTCAAATATGATGTACGACACGTTAATCCGGAAATTAAACAAATTAAACAATTAAAAAAATGCCTTGGAATTGGTATAATTGATTAGATGCTGTTATTCGCCACTTAATCTGTCCATCAGACTTTTTGTAATACTGTACTTTAATTTGGAAATACTTTACTTACTTCGGGGGAAATGCTTTATTTCGGTAAGTATGTAAAAGAAAATGATAAGTGTGTAAAAACAACAATTTGAGATTTTGTTGGATTGAAGAAAGTTCCTTCTTTTTTAATAGTACTTTTTAAGGTTGAAACCTAACTTTTGGAATTGCACAAGAGATCAAATTAAGCAGAAGGATGTGTCTTTAAATTAAATATGTCTTTACATAATTTGAATATTTTTATAGTTATTAAGGCTCTGAACTTTTAAACAGAATTCTTCTAGGATCTAACAATAATTGTTGGTTGCTTGTGAACCAAAGTATAATTTCTCAGGAATTGATAAATGAATCAAAGTAAAATTTATCAAAGTTATAAAACATAATAACTCGCATAATATATATTCTAATAATCAAAATTCATTAAATATTTTACTATGCATTTTGGTACCCTAAAAGTAAATATTTCATGATACTCTCGTTTGAAACAAAAGAAAGTTAAAGACAATTAATTAATCCTATTTTTGAAAGAATTTTGATGTATGTTATTTTCGAAATGTTTATTTTAAATGTTGCTCATAAAATCTATTCTTTCCTCTCTTTCTAAAAGTACTGCAGCTAATATTTTGAAAAAACCTATGGTGTACTTATATACTTTACAGAAAAATGAAATCTTATCCAAATGTTTGTAAAAAAATAGTATCTGAAAAATTTATTTTTTCATTCTTACTGTGTTTAGTAGTAGTAGCCTAGTCAACGAATGCCCAAAAGGGGGGGTCTAGAACAGGGCTATAGAATACAAGGGCTGGTCCACTTCTTTGATGTTGACGCTCGCCGACTGTCCCAGCCTTCCCCTCGCCCCCCTCCTATGTGACGTCACTCTGGTACCATGACATGCCACGTAAGCACGGTTCGCCTTATATCTCACGTGTTATTTGATATAACGTTGCAGACGATAATTCTTTAAAAAATTATGCAATACACAGAATCACCTAAATTATATGTTTAACAAGTTTAGTGAATATTGTGCAATTATTTTGCTCAGTACACGTTTTTAAAGAAGGTATATAATAATTCCGTGACATTTTTGCCTTTTGACGCATATTCAATGCTAATTTTCTCGAAGCGACATTCAATGAATTTCTTTAAAAAACTATACAATACACACAATCACCTAAATTATATGTTTAACAAGTTTAGTGAATATTGAGCACTTATTTTGCTCAGTACACGTTTTTAAAGAAGATATATAATTCCGCGACATTTTCACCTTTTGACGCATATTCAATGCTATTTTTCTCGAAGAGGCATTCCATGAATTTCTTTAAAAAGATTATACAATACACACAATCACCTAAATTATATATTTAGCAAGGTATTTATTTATTTAATGTTACGTTGCAGACGAGATTACTTTATGAAATGTTACCAAGATTATCAAGTAATATGTCTGCAGCGTTACTTGAATATTCCAAGAAACACATTTACAAACAAAATACATTAAATCAAACATTTTCAGAATGATTAGATATAAATAAATATATAATATATAAATAATAATAAGATTTAAACTTAGAGCACCGGTAATTATTGACAACTCAAAATTTAAAAATAACAAATTTAAAGTAATCAGTTTCAAATTAAAATAAACATTAAAAAATATTATTTATTTAATGTAAGAGATGCAAGCGAGATTACTTTATGTTAAAAAGTTACCAAGGTCATCAAGACATCAAGTAATTTCTTTTGCAGCTTTAAGTTACTGTTAAAATGTTTAAAAATAATCTTTACTAGCAAAATGCGCTTAAAATTGTCAGAATAATTAGATATAAATAAATATTTAATATACAAATAATTATAATCAAATTTAAACCTAGAGTAATAAAATTATTGATGACAAAAATAAAGAAATTTAACATAATTTTAAGTTAAACTTCTAGACTAAATTAAATTGCACAGTGTCAATTTAAATTTAAATAGTTCAATTGTTTAAATTCAACTATTCCCTAAGGCCTAGGGAAGGAAAATTTCTATAAAGTACCTAGTTTTATTTTTTTTTATATATATATTTTATGTCATGTGCATATCTGCATATAAGCTACTCAACATGTGTAAGTATTTATAACTTTTATGTGTTTTATTTTAAAAGTATTACACATGTTTTATTAAACTGCAGTATGGCATTCAAGTTTTGGTGGTTTATTGTAATAAATACAATTATTTTCAATAATGTGACACATTTTGTTCAATTTCGTATTTAGTTTTCAGAAATGTTTAAAATGTTACAGCTTTGATAAGAAATTGTCCATTATTTCTGATAAACTTTAAATACATATAAAGCAAACCTAATTCCTAATTCAAAACCTATAATAATAATAATATTGCAAGACAAATTAATCTAAATTCCCGATCGAAACAGCCGATAACATATTGAAATACAAAGAATGAACCATACAGAGCGATCTTGCGGATAATAACGGAACTAACACACACGAATGCAACAGATATCTCAGAAGCCTTACGAAACGAAAGAAAACCAATAATATTTTTTGTTAACGAATATAAACTAATAACTTAACGCCATTTATATAAAGAGCATAAAATTCTGCAACTAAAATTACCAAATAGGCCAATTATAAGACATTCCACAATTTAAAATAAATTAGTAACACTTTCACCACGGCAATTTACACTGTAACAGCTGACGAATTTAATATAACAAAATCCGTGACTACGGTAACATTGTACTTAAATTGATACACACACAAATTAAAAAAAATAAGTGGAAACAATTTCTAGATATTTATGTATAATAATAAAATCCATTTTTAAATCAAATCAAAATTTATTCTATAAATAAAATGACCAAGACTTAACTGACGGCAGACGGCCAAACAACAAGGAGAAGAAGAAACGAGTAAAAAAAAAACGACCAACCGGAACGCAGAATTTGCAACAAACTCTAAATTAAAAACATCTGTAAAAAAAGGGAGTTCTAAGAAAAAGCCATACCAGGAAGGTTACAAAAATGGTATTCTAAGGCTTGACGATAAGAAGAAACCTAAAGAAGAAGCGAAGAGAATACATCTTTTGAAATGTTTTAAAACAACTATCAAGACATCATCTACGGTGGTGAGAGAATTACAATTAGATTTTGAACTATTTGTGATAATGCCAGAATTTCATTAGTTTTTTTTTTATCTGCCTGACTATAACCTCACATTCTGAGAACATTTCATTATAAATATTCTAATTATTTTTCAGAACATTCTCAATATTTTAATTGTATTTTTTTTGTATGTATTTGTTAAATATTTTGATTGAATATCGTGCCACGGACACCAGCCCCGAGATTAAAATTTTTCTTGTTAACGAGCCAATTTTAGGCCGTAAATGATTTATCTTTATTTGTTCAAATAGATAAGTATATCGTTATCAAATTAATAAATAATAATTCGTTTGTTCTTATTATTATTGCTTTTCATTTATTAAAAGTTAAGTTGAAGATAAATAAACAAAAGGAAGTTCAGTACAAAAAGTACAAATTATACAAGTGTCAATACTAAAACTAAAGAAGAGCGCATCATAAAAATGTTACAGCTTTGATAAGAAATTGAAATTATTATAGCAGAGAATACTTATGAGAAGCGTTGGGAATGGAGTAGGAGTTACCACCGTGACGTCATCACAGTGGCAGGGACGGGAATGCTTTCCGTGGCTGACTGGTCTAGCCCTTGTATTCTATAGCCCTGGGTCTAGAAGGAAAGCCATTCAACGACTTGTGAATCTGTTGACTTATCAATGGCTGTTTCAAAACAGGGGCCTGTTTCATCACATCTGCTGCAATTCTTTCGGCTCACGTATAATGTTTTCTGCATGTGGAATGAACTTTGAGGGTGTCAAACCTACAAGGTTGGAGCTTTTTCCGTCATTTCTTTGTAAAGTGGCATTTATCTGTGAAGCTATTACTTTTGCACTCATACAGGACACTTTCCCACCACTTTCGTACAAGTTCTCGTCACAAACAAAATACGTTTGAGTCGACATTGCGATATAATAATAATAATAACAATAAAATATACCGCATACAATACTAATAAAATATACCGGATATAATAATAATAAAATATAAAGGCGAAAAACGCAATAATTCGACTTCCTACGGACGAATGACGTTATATAAACTACCTCAACAAAAGCGAGAAACAAAACATTTTTCCGTCGACATAGCGACATAATAGTAATAATAAAATAAAATAATATACTGAGGCGAAATACACAATAATTTGACTTTCTACGAACGAGATAAGAACTGGAGAGAGCTCACGAGGGTAGACCACGTGGGGAACAAATAATAAATTATTCCAATGCAAAGAAACGCTTTTTTCGAAAATTACCGATTTTCGCAAGCGTATATCTCATTACGGTTACAGATATCAAAAATACTATAGGAATATAAAATGTAGAGAATTTTATCAGCTTTAATTTTGTATACGTATATATTTTTTGTATAACCAACCCCTACTGAGATATAGGCAAAAAATCAAAAAATTGTACCTTTAACCCCCCCCTCTTCCGTCACCACTAGGGTCAAGGACTTTTAGTATGTTATATACTAGGTACCCCAAACAATGTACCATAGTTGGTCTTTCCGCTTATTGACTTTCCTTCTAGAATCATTCGTTGACTGGGCTATAGGCCTACTTTACTGTGTTTGTATCACTTCCTTTCACTAATTTCCACTACCAATGTATAATTTATTCCCAAAATGAAACAGTTAATATGTTGTGGGCATCATTTTGGTAAACATTTCAAAACAGTTCTGGCAATACTGGAACCTAAGCTTGCATGATTTTTTTACAAGCACCTCTGCCCATACTGGTTGACTGTACAAATTTTTCAAATGTTAAATTAAAACTTATTAATTTAAGTATTTTCTGAAGATGTTCTTTCTTAATATGTTTTAATCTTTAAAATATCTTGGATAGTTTTTGAGAAATTAATTACAGACCTTTTAAATTTTCTGTCAAAAATTGTATTCTTTATTTCATAAGGCCGGTTACAAATGTTATGTTGTGGCTCCCCATACACAGATGCACAATACCATTTAATTAAATAATCTTTGCAATGCCTTTTTTGTATAAATACATAATTATTTAAATTAATTACTTATATACAAATATATAATTTGTGTAGTGCCTAGCTTGACTTTTCACTACGGTAATCTGTGACAGAAATAATTAAGTGAATTGTATTTTATAAATTGATGGTGAAACTGAGTGTTAAAATTGATAGAAGGAAAAGGGGCAGGAAGGGTGAATTTTTTTTTTGTGTTTAAAGGCGAAAAACCTGGGTGGTTATCATCGCCTTCAGGCAGGGTGAAAGCCCGTCAGACTTTTTTTGTTTATTTAATTGCTATCGTTAATGGATTAAATAATATAATGAAGTAGAGCACTGCATAGCCTTCATAAGGCTCCTGAAACTTACAGGCAAAAGGTTCATTCAGTTTTACAGATATCTTTGCTTTGCAGTTTTGAGGGGGCAAGCTTTAATTTGCCCCCTCCATGCTACCCCATAACTATTATTATACAACACATATGTTAAAAATAGTATAAATATGTAGGATTTTTAAGTTAATTTTTAATAGTTGATGTTAGAGGATAATAGGCATGTTAAAATAAATATCAAAATGTTTCAAAAGTGATTTATTAGTAAATTATAAAACTTGATACCAACTTACACTTATAAAACTCCATCACAAGTCTGTCAACTATTTGAAGCATGGTTGCAACAAAACACTCTTTGAGTGCTCGGCCAAAATCATCGTTTTCACAAAGCTGACCGCTCATTACTTTCTTTTTTCTTTTCCTTTTTTCTATAAAAGTCGTTGATACACCACTTTGTTCTGCTATAAATTTGGCTTCAGAGAGGGCTTCTGAAGGTGAGTAGTCCCTCGAAACTTTAAGGAAGTTCAACAGTTCTTGGATGTTCCTGCAAGGATCTACTGTCAGGTCGTCTCTTTTCAGATACTTATTGACATTGTAAATTTTTTTCAGGTATGAGTACCAGAAACAACAAAGAGTGATTAACTTAAAAGTTTTCATGCTTATCAAGGATTTGGATTAATTTTTTAACTCCAATGTCAATGGTCAAATGGTTGGTGGTTGTGAATTGTGGAAATAATAATGCCTGTATAATATATGTACACTGCTTCCACTGCTTTAATTCTTGCAGACCACCTTGTTTTGCGCTGAGATTTCGATGTTATTGGAACCGTTTCTTTTAGTATTTCCCACCGTGAGGTTGATGTGACAAAGAAATTGTACAGGCGATGAAGAGTGCCAAAAAAGCTTTGAGCTTCCACTGAAGTGTTCGCTGCATGTACTTGAAATATGCCAGTTCATTGAGCTCTAAAATTCTTGCCTGCACCGCTTTGTATTTACTAGCCATGTTCGCCTCATTGTCATATGACTGGCCCCTGCAGTTTTTCACATCCAGTCCATCGCTTTCAAGCTTCTGTAGTATCTCTTAGGTAAGCTCCTCACTGGTTTTAAGGGTAAATAGAAAAATGAATTTTTTTCAACAAATACAACATTGCAGCGTTTCTTGTAATAAATAAAAATAAATTAAATTTCAAAAAAGTATTTAGCAAAACGTTTGATCGTAAATTTGTCTTTGAATTCCAAACTTTGTATGGATGCTTGGTTAGTTGTAAACATGTACTACAGTTGATATTTTGATATAGGTCTATGTTCAAACTTAATATGAATGCTCGGTTAGCTGTAAATATTTGATTCAATTAATTGATGTTTTA
>JAGFPH010000091.1:322575-350877 GCA_018207615.1 Philaenus spumarius
ATGCTCGGTTAGCTGTAAATATTTGATTCAATTAATTGATGTTTTAACATATGCTCAAACTTTGTATGGATGCTCCGTTAGCTGTAAACATGTGATACAATTGATGTTTTCATATATGCTCAAACTTTCTTTAGTTTGACACATCATCTGTATGAGCGTAGTTTCAGTGTAAGAAAATTAGAGATCTTGGATTTAATTAGATAAAGTAAAAACCATTAAAAACTTATTAGAAAGCCGGTTGGTGTATCTAAAGAATAACAACAGAAAGTGGTATGCCTAACTCTATTCATAAATAAGAACAAAATGGTGTTAAACAAATCTTTGCAAAAATTTTAACATCAATACAGATTAAGCCACTTGGTTGTAAGAGGAGATATATTTGGTAAACCAGTAAATAGTTAAACATGTATTTAAAACAAAAAACAATTCAATAATTTGTATACATGTTTATATTAGAAATGACAATCAGTACTCGACAAATCTTAACTATTGAAGTTTTCAATCATCACGCTTTGAAAAAATTTTGACTTTTTATAACTTTCCCACGAAAAGATTTTACCTATAGGTCATGCTACCCTAACTTGAGGCAGCCCAAACTGACCTGCAGGGTTTATAGCCACCCATCCGTAACCAACCTTTTTACAATCCTATTAGCAACCCTAATCCTATTCCTTGAAAGCCCTAGTTCATATTAAAATAAAACTAATTATAATGTGATATAAATGATTCACGAGTTCATATTAAGAACAACGATGTAACAAACATTTCTGTTTCTGTCCCATTTCAATCGGACATCTTATACGGTTTTAATAAAATTATAAACTATAAACTAACATCTGCTAGTTTGATTGTTTACATTTCATATGCAAATGTTATAAACTGTTATTTATAAACCAATGTAAATAAATAAATGTAATTAACTGAACTAAATCAATTTATTAAACTTGCAAAATTTTCGTACGGATCAGCTAGTATTTTTGATTTGTATTTACTCTTTAAAATTAAACGAAACGCTGCAGTACTGCCAACCATTTAATAACACACAAAAACAAATCTGTCCAGGTAACGTAAAAATCCCACTGTATAATTTCACTTAATTATTTTTCCTTTCGGATAAAAATTTTTATTTTGAACTCGGTTAAATATAACAAGTTATTGTGTTTTTCATACAAATATTTATTGGGCCCAGGGCATACTCACATTGGGGGCCCGGGGCAATGTGTTCCTTTTGCCCCCCTCTCGGTGGCCCTGTTCATTTTACACAAACGTTTGTAATTTATAATTCATGGTAAAGTTAAAAGAATTTTTTATATATGGCTTCTTTGTGTTTGCTACCATTGTTTTCACACTCACAGCCTAATACCACTGTATAAAATTAGTTATTGCCTGAGTTATAAGGTATCTGTATAGTACATACATCACAAGAAAAATACACTATTTGCTGAGTTCTTGACACATTTCTGTGGAATTAGTTTAATTGCATTTTAGTGTTAGTATATGTTGTTAGGTCAAAAACGTTTTCAGATGTTAAGAGTAAGAACACATTTAGATTTATTTGAAACGTAGGTCCACCTGTTGATTCGGGTCAAAGAGTAATAGCATCTAATCTCTAAAACATAATTATTGTCAGGTAATAAAAAACATCACAATATCACTATCTTTACCTTGTATTTTTTTCCAACAAATTCTTAATTCATAAAGTATTATGAACATTTTAAATAACAATACTAACATTTTATCCTAGTTTAATGTTATACATAGATTCAATACAAAATATTTATATAAAAGTTTCATAAAAATTCTTGAAAGTCCTTAGGCAACATCGATAAATGCTGCTTAGTTGTACTTAAAGCACAGTAATGAATGCCAAGCTATACATTCATTTTAAACACATACATACATGAATACTATATACAAAGTTGTTCAAAAGTGAGTATTTATTTCCAAAGCTTAATCAAAATATCAAAATCAATTCTGAAAATAATTACTGTACTTAATAGGACTAATTATGTTAAACAAGGAATTATATTCATACATTGAATACTACTTAAAAAATTGATTTCATAAATCCTGTAATTGTTACACTTGCACTGACTATTCAATTTGGAAAATTTACTACAATACCTACTAAAGTATTAGTTTTATTAGCCTATAATAGAAGAAAGTGTTTTTATAAAATTTAGCCAGTTTAAATGTAACTAAATGCCCGGAACTTTTAGGATACCCAGTTAATGAATAAGTGAAAAATTTTAATAATTTTCATTTTTAAACATAAAACTAATATTTTCAAAATGTTGAAGCTATGGTGCAGAAAAACAAGATTTCAAGAGAAAATTGCATAAGCCTACTAGAAGAAATAATATGATCAATAGAAATCAATGAATCGAAGTACAGTATAATTATTTTGTTTCTATAGAACGTCAATGAAAGATTTATAATAAAAATCAAATAGTGTTTTCAATTAGTTTCAAAATGAATTTTCAACTATTATACAAAATAAATAGCAATTAATTGATGCATTAAAAACTAGTCCTCACATTCTTGGAAACCTTTTAGTGATTCATGCAGGTTTTAATGGCTATATAAAACAATGTACTTATACTCTTGTACTCCTCATACTATCTGGTCAATTTTATTATACTTATTTATACCCTTAATAAAATAATTTTGTTTGGTATTACTTGAAATCTATACTTTGAATTAGCTACAAAATATAAATCTATAATGAATTAGATTAATTGTTTTATTTATTTTAAGTTTTAATATGTCTTTATAAATTAATGTTTTAGAGATTCCATTTTAGTTTTTTAGGTTTGTATTCTGTCATAAAACTGAATTCATCTCCTGCTGGATTTATTGCATCCAAATTTAAAAATATTTTGGTTTTAGATCAAATTTGTAAAGTTCATTAAGTAAACATCACTGGACGTAAGTTTCTTTAAGTTAATGACGAACATTTTAGTTCTTTCCGTGAGGACTAAGAAATTGGAAATCTAAATACTTTTCAGAATAATCTGATTTGCTACGTAACTAAAGAAAACAATATTCATAAAAGTTTGATTTTCATACCTGAAAAAATTCTTAAAGATTTGCTTCTCGTGTTTACATTTTTACAAAGGTCATATTAAATCGATGTTCCAAAGTAAAGGTGTATTTTATAATAATCTGAGAACCACATATGTTTCATATTTAAAATTTAAACTCAGTGCTTCACAAGCCTATTTTATAATGTTTACTAAAAGTTATTTGTTTAGAATCTTAGTTATGGGAGTTTGTCAATTTAAAGGTTGTTTGTAGATGTTTGAGTGATCATGTACTGTAAAAATACTACAAGCAGAATTAAAATTTAAAGTTATAAAATCGTTTTTTAAAGCTAAAATATATAAAATGTAAGTATATAATTTGTATATGTAATTAATAGAAGAGTTACAATAACAATCCATAAAACTAAAAGCTATTCCCCTTCTGATAAATAAATAATATTAATACAAATATTATCTACTTTTAAAACAAATAAATTATAAATTGACCAACTGTATTTTGATTCAAACTAAATATGGCATAACTTAAATATAGGCAATGTATGGTGGCATTATAATAAACTAATATTCAAAGAAATAAAATACTACAGCAACAAGTGTTTTGTAAAAAGCTTATGATTTGTAAAATAACTTATCCCCAAAAAAGGAGTCATGAGATACTGGTAATTCAAATTATTTTTAGTACCGGTACATTGTTAGAGGAATTATTTATGGCAATAAAAACACTATTTTCTTCAAGTATAGGTAAAATAAATTTGTTAAGCTTATGCGTTCATAATTTTAGTCTTATTACTGAAAGTTTAAAATTTTAAATGTCATTGTGAACAAGTTAAACTGAATTTATGAAGAACAAAGATTTATCAAACTGTGTTCAGTTGGCAATCTTGAGGCCAGAATTTAGAAGATAGGCTAACTTATACATAGATCTTCTCTAAAATAAAATTCATTGACATGAAAAAGCTTTAAACAATGAAAAGAAAAGAAATTTATGATTCTCACAAACATACTAAAACTAATCTACCTTAAATGAAATAAAATAACATAAAATAAAAATAAAAACATATTAAAAACAGTGGGCAGAATTGTTTTATAAAAAAGGGAAAAGGGAGTAATGGAATGCACTTTAATGTAGAATTCAAATATCTAAACACGTCACAATCTTATGTGTATCTTTTGTCAATGTTTACTATTTTAAACTTCTGAACTTTACTGTAATTCTTCAATTGACACCATTATGTTTTTTTAAATGTGGAAATATAAAACTGAAGCATAGGTAATCACAAAACTAATTCATCAACTCTATCCATATTAGCTCAAAATTTGATCCACGTAGTAAAATATATTGTTTACATTGAGTTGAAAGCAGTTTACTCAATTTCAAGGATATATTTAATTTTCTTCAGTAAATTGAATAATATCAAACGAACCCAACGAGGACCAATAATTGATTTAGATCTACCTTCAAACCGTAATTAAATATTTTCTTTGACTAATAATTCATAACACTAGTTTTAAGTTATAAATTTTCCCACCTTACGTTTGAGAGGAACAGATTTTTTAAATTAAGCGTTTTGAAAACTTATAGGTGATGTTTTAGGATCTAAGTGATAATCTCTGAAATGTATACAGTATGGCTTTTTGTGTATTATATTTGATTAATTTTGAAAATAATTATTTAGAGATGTTTTGGAGGATATTAAAGTTATAGGTTATTTCTCTCCTAGATCAGAGTTATCAAACATTATAATCTGGGTAGTAAACTTTATTTTAAGTGACTCCACATCAGAAATTACCTTAATTTTTTATAAAAGTGTAGATATGTTTTATAAAAGTGTTCAGTGCATATCTAAACGACAGGAAAATAGGATGAACAGACATTATGGTGAAAAACACTTTTTTTAGTGACAAGACCCTTAATCGTTAAATTACACTTCTTTGGGCCATCACATACAAGGAAATGTCTCAGAATATGTGAAAAAATACAAATATAATGAACTAAAATAATAATGTAACCTAATTGTACTATACATGTACAGTAATAATAAATGAAAAAACCCTATTTTATACATATTTAAGTTTCTTCAAAATATAATAAAATCCAATCTCTGTTTTACAGCATATTAGCTTAACTATAATAAATAATGCAGCACTTCTTGGAAAGACGTTGTAAAAATACTTATTCTAAGAAAATGTCGGTGTTTTCTTTCTTGATTTGCATGGAAGGTATAACCAAACTGATGCACCAGCCATGAGAATTAAACCAAGAACTTGAAATATTGGTCCATAAACTCCTAAATGCTGAAAGAAAAGACCACAAATAGGTGGCCCAATTAACTGTAAAAACCCATTAATGAAAAGCGACACACCATAAGTAGATGCTAGTTTATCTTCACCAAGGAGATCGGCCATTACAATTGCTGTAATACCGACATAAGTTCCTGAAGCTAAACCAAAACATGCACAAATTGTAGAAACATAAAGATATGATGACCCAAAAGGTATAAAAACTAAGGAAAGGCCAGAGAGAAAAAGTCCAACAATATAATATAACTTTTTATCTATAGGTAACCAATCTGATAATGCTGATCCTCCGATGCGACCTGTCAGATCAAATGTTGAAACTATTGATAGTAAATATGAACCCATTGATTTATCAAAGCCTAATGTTTGAGCGTATGTTGGTAACAGTATAGTAAAATTAATATATCCTATTGCAGTGGACGCATTTGATACTAAAAGAATTATAAATACAGGATCCCTGAATAATGTAGCGTATACACTCCTTTCTTCTTTTTCCATTGGTTCCTTTGGTTCTTTTTCTTTACAGCAATTTATACAGTCAGACCAATGCGTCGATTTTACAGGTTTTATTGCGATCTGAGAAGAAAACTCGGGGTTCAGACCAACTAAAGTACTACCATGAAAAGGAGTGCTGATAAATCGGAATGATGAACTTGACATATTTGACACAACGCTAACTTGTCTGGACATTGTCGCTGCACTCGCTACTCTCGGCATTTTATGAGATATAGTACTTGTTTTACGAGCAATTTGTCCTGTACTTCCTACTGTCAACACACACTTTCCCATATACGAAGTTGTGCTGATTTTACGGTTTATTTGACCAGTACTTTCAGAATTCGATATGGACCTTGAAACTATTGTTCCATTTGTATTTGTATTATTACAATTATCTTCTTCCTCTAACAAAGGTTCGTTAGCCCCTGAGAAATCATTTACTCTAACACTATACCTGTTAAGATCATTTTCATTACATTTTTCATTTGTTTTGTAAATTACGGATTTGGCTGGTTTATCTTCAACTACTTTCTTCTTTTTATTTTTTCTTGGTTTAATATCACATTTTTTGTACGTAATAGGATTTGGCTTGTTCTTATCTACAGGAACTTTGATTAGATGTTCTTGTACAGGATCGTATACTGCAGCTCCGACCAAGACATTCATGATTAAACCACCCATGATGAGTACAGCTCCTCTGAAAATGTTTTAATATTATTAAACAGATAGTTTAAATTCTAAGAATACAAGTTTAAATACATTTGAAGAAAATAATTCAGAGTTCATATTTTAATGTTCCAGTTTCACTTTTCAATTGAAAATAATAATTATTAATATAACATTTTCAACTTCAAGTTTCTAAAATGCCTCTAGTAAGAGGCATTTTTATTTAATTCAGTAATAATCGACTTTGGTGGATATAAATGTTTATGGTACTGTATATTGCATTTTAACAATTTGGATTAAGAACTTAATAATATATTTGATGGTTTGTGCATATTTCTATGAATGAGTTTGGAGATTCATATATTGTGGATACAAGATATGCATTGAAAATGTATCAAGAGTTTTCTCCAAAGCTAACTTAACTCTTTTATACTTGAGTACCACCCGAGAATTTTGTAAGGTAGTGGTGGTGTACCTCTGTTTAAATTACAGTTTTTTTGATAAGGTCAAATAAATTTCATTCATATATGAATAACTTTAAAAAATGTATTTAAGTACACACAAAACAAAATTTAGAAAATATATCCATCAAACTATAAAAAGATATTTATATGTAATTGTTTTAAACAAATACAATTTCCTAAGACTAAAATACCTTTTTCTATCAGAAATTTGCTTCTATGTTCAGTTCTATGGTATTTATTTCTAATCTTAAGTTGTTTTGCATGCAAAGTCTATTCCTGAACTCATTTGTCATATCACTAGCTATGAAAACCAACCTTCACTTACTTATGTTGTTACAAAGGCATTACAAATTTTAGTGTTTGACTAAAAAGAGCAGCATACTCATTTATTTTAGATATTCAGAAAGAAACAACACATTTTCCTTGAAAGAGTTTAAAATTGAAATGCCTTTACTCATTAGTTCTAAGAAACATTACTATACTTCCGCATTTTCTTCAACAATCCAATCTCTTGGGAAGTTTTTTTAGAAAAGTACTTTTATACCTTCCTTTAGTAACTGCAAGTGTTCAAAATTTTTTTGAATTCTAATCATTACCGACGGACTGCAACTTTTAACACAGTACTTTTGTATTATAATTGAATCCTTCTGTGTATCACCCCAAATGCTCTCACATACCACTAGTTGGAAACCACTGGTCTTAAAAAATGAGTGAAACACACCTAAATAATTTAATACTAACATACATAATTCAATACAATTTTATTCTCTATTCAAAGCAACTTAGGAAAATATAGTACGCAATGAAGTAGGTTTTTTACTATACAGTTTTAATGGGTTTGACTTCATTTTATTTATTTGTATTATTAATTTAAATATTCTACTATTCTGAGACTGTTATACATAAATTTCTGAGACTTGTAAGAAATTTCATAAAAGTTGTCCTAAAATAATCATGTTAAGAAGTTATCAATTCAAATATTGTGCCAACTTACAAAGTTGTATTTTTTTCATATACAACAATTTTATTATATGTATATAAAAGAAATGAAATGTAATTAAAAAGCTAGATTAAAATATAAAAATAAATAAATTAAAAGGCGTATTCAGAAAAAAATTATGCCTTGTGGTTTACAGTTATTTTGAAGTACTTATTCTCATGGCCTAAATGTGTAAAATTTATTACAACTTTGTATGACACAGACAAAAATACAGTACTTACTTAAAACCATATGTTTCCAAAAGGAACCTTAAAAATGGGGGTAAAATAATTGAGCCGAAAGCGCTTCCTGAAATAGCAATGCCATTAGCAAGGCCTCTTAGTCGAACAAAATAAGAAGTGACTATAAACACACCAGGAGGAAAAGAAAGTCCAGCGCCAAGGCCCACGAGAACGCCAAAACTGAAACAAAATAAATAGGTATTGTTTAAATAGTGTCAAAATCAAAAATTGTAAGGCTTCCACAATTATTTATATATAGTACGGTAATGTAATGTAATGTAATAAACGGAAATTATTAATTTGCCACTACTCCTACTAACGTTATTGAATAGAATCTTTTTTGCAACAAAACTAATCCTACTAGTTGTTGTAGTTTCGGACCAAGGTTTTAAAAATAAAAGCATAAATATTGATTACGTTAATTTATAAGAGTATAATTTATAAACATCTCAGTTTTCCAGAATATTTTATGAAGATTTATATTTTCCGAAAAAGATATAAATTTTAATCAATTCTAGGTTGATGGGTATTTTCAAATTGAAAAAGACTTTGAAGTGTAAGGGCTAAATTTAGTTGCAAGAGTAAAGAAGTAAAAAAAATAGGGATGTGTCCGGCTCCAAGAGGGAGTATGAATGGTTTTCTTTGTCATTTTAATGTATTCTTGCAAAAGCGATATTTAATTTTTTTTAAATACTATACTCATAATCTACAGTTCGAAAACTTCACACACAAAATACAATATTAAGTTTAAGAACCGAAAGTTACATTCTTTGATCATGATGTTTGTTTAACTAAATCCCCAATTCATTTGTAGCCCAGTCGGTATAGGTTTCAACTACCAGTAATTTGCAATACGTCTGAATTTTTTTTATAAGTACATTAAAGCATGTAGATTAACATAAAAAAAAGTTTACCAGTCTATCAATTTCCCAAAGTCGAAAAAAAATCGATTATCATTTTTTTTTTAGATTATCCTTAATATTTCGAGCTGGGATGAAGATAGAGGAAAATAAAAAATACCACCGTGTAGGGGAGGTATTTTTCAACAAAAAAGGTCATAAGTATTTATTCGTCCGAGCAATGGTTTGTCTGGAAAAATTTCGATAATGCAGGTATGTATTTTGCAACCGGGGAAATCACTAAAAGGGGACATCTTATTCATATATGAAGCGTTGGCTCATTCTAAATCGGCCGAATTTTAATATATCGAATTGAAACTTGACATAGGAGTTAAAATATATATTTTAAACCTTTATGCTTAGTCTCAGCTTGTTATCTTGAAAATGACCCGATCTAGGAGTCGATGTCGATTATCGATTTTAGGAGTACCGGACTCACGAACTAATTTCAATCTATTCCAGTTTCGTCAATTTTTGGAATATCAACATCAAATTTGTTTTACAAGTTGAGTACACCAGTATAAATATTCTTAGTAAGTATGAACGATTTTTTTCATGTTATTTTTAAAAACGAGGCGCTTGAAAATGGTCTTTTGTTTTACCTATCTCGTTTTAACTATAACACCTTTGGATTCAACGACTCTATTTTCGACATTTTTGAACATATCGATTTAAAAATTGGTACAGAAGTTAAAAACACAATTGTTTTTTGCTATACTTATTTTAAAAACTATATTTAAAAAATTGACTAATCTGCAGCCGATTAACTCAAGCGTTTTGATGAAAAATCTAAAAAGGTCTAAAATTATACTTTTTTAAGTTACTTGTGCTTTGAAAAGTAAATAATAAAAAAGGTTTATACTCCTTGATCTTGTTTGAATCTATATATTTAACTTGTAAAAAAAACTTTCAGGTTGATATTTTGAAAATTTTCTAAACTGGAGCTGTTTAAAATGAATTGGTTGGTCCGGTACTCCTAAAATCGAGAAACCCATTAATAAGTCAAGTGGCTCTAGATGGGATACTTTTCAAGATAACAAGCTGAGACTCAGCATAAATGTTTAAAATATATATTTTAACTCCTATGTCAAGTTTCAATTCGATATATTAAAATTCGGCCGATTTAGAATGAGAAAACGCTTCATATATGAATAAGATGTCCCCTTTTAGTGATTTCCCCTGCTGCAAAATACATATCTGCATTATCGAATTTTTTCCAGACAAACCATTGCTCGGACGAAATAAATATATATAACCTTTTTTGTTGAAAAATACCTCCTCTACTCGATGGTATTTTTTATTTTCCTCTATCTTCATCCCAGCTCAAAATATTAAGGATAATCGGAAAAAAAATGATAATCGATTTTTTTTCGACTTTGGGAAATCGATAGACTGGTAAACTTTTTTTTATGTTAATCTACATACTTTAATGTACTTATACAAAAAAATTCAGCCGTATTGCAAATACTGGCCTATTGTATCGATCAACTTTTTTACTTAATAAATAAATATAATTTCAATGTCGTTTATACAGGAAAACAGTATTATTGTGGTACATAAAAACATGATATAGGAAAGGAAAGAATACAATATAAGGCTTTTTGTTTGATTCGTTTATCTCAAAGCCAACAACGAAATTAAATATTGATTCATGTAATGTAATAGAAATTACATTAAATTACTATTAAATTACATCAAATTACAATTAAAATATAAAGAAATGAAAATCATCTAGTTTTGCCTTTTAATCCTTCTAACAAAAATATCTACATTCAAGTTTGTATTAATTTAATGAATGTAGTTTTTACTACAATAATACAATTTACAATACCATATTGTAAAATTGTGTTTACATTAAAGTAGTTTTAATACAAAAATCCTTCCAAAATGTGTGCACCACTAGGTACTGTTTAATACAAGCTTACTAACTTTTGTTTTAATTCTTCCAGAAAAATTACTATCTGCAATGAACATTATCTTTAAGAATATCCTCTGATTCAATCAAATATTTTGTTTATTAATAGCCTATCATTTCTCAAACTATAAAAAAGAAGCCCGATGCTTACCACTGTCATATACTAATTGTGAATTGTGAACACTCTATATTGGTCAATGAAACATCTTGAGAATGAATTATTGACTCACCAAATATACAAATGGACAATAGAAGTAGCGAAAACACTTAAAATCATTCCAGAAGCAGCAAACAGGCCTCCTAGAATAGTAACTATACGGTAACCAAACTTAGTTGATAGGTAACTGGTGAACGGACCTGGAAATGTACAGCATTTCTTAGACACAGAAGTCATTAACAATATTTTGAAAGAAAAATAATTGCATTTACATATTTAATCAGCTCAGAATTTTAATTACAAAAAGAGACAATTGATTAAAACACACAATAATTGAGTAGAAATTATATTATTTCTAGGGAATCTGTTAAAATATCTCTACACTTCAATAATAATTCTATGTTGATAATATAATAGAATGTTATTTTATACAGTACAAAAATTACTTTTCTAGCTAAATGAGTTAATATACAATCAGGTCAGAAGTTAAATTAATAATACGGGAAAATTTATTTTTAAAATTGAAATAGTCAAATGGATGGGTCAGATAAAATTAGAGCCTATTAAATGTTGGTAAAATTTTTCTAAAACATCCAATGAACCGAAATGAAATAATTAATTAATACGTCATAATGAAATTAACCAGAGGAATGTGAGTTTAGGGTTCTCTACCGTCAGCTGTCCCTCATATACTTAATAAACCGAAATAACCAATAACAATGACAGTGTTCTCATAACTTTTTCTCAATTTGGATTGCTATAGTTTTCCTGTTCCCTACTTCTAACACCAATTTTTTTATTTTTGTTTAACTTTTAGGTGCAGTACTTCAAAAATTAGTAAAGAATGGAGTTTTGAATTTTTTTAGAGATATTTAAAAATATATATAATAATATAATTTTGAACGAAAAAAGCTTTTTTAAACTATACATTATACCATTATCATACAATATTTAATGTTGGTGGTACCACACCTTCCACAAAAGTTATAGTAAAATATTTTTTAATTTATGTATTTGGGTTATAGAATTCTTTAAGCTATTTTAAATTTCATTATAATACTGTCATCCTTCAGGAGAAAATCAACTGTGACAAACAATTGGAAAACAAATTCATCGAGGGTCTCGTGCTTTCCTTTGAATGAATGGAAAGCTACAAAAGTATAGATTCAGATAATTTGTCATCATTGTAATAAGCAAACTTTATAGTTATGGACTGAACTGAAATTAATACCTGTGATAAAAATTAATGTTTGTACTTACCAAGAGAGCAATAGAGAAAATATGTCAATGATAAAATCCACGAAGCAGCCACTGGAGAAGGTTTGAAAACTTCAAAGATTTCAACAAGAAGGACTCCAAAACATTTTATTGTACCAGGGATGAGAAGGCTGACTGTTACACTTCCACAGAGAACCAGCCACCCCCAGCCTCCATCTGGAGGGACGTATTCATATTCCACTTCTGTAACAATACATACATATAATTATATATATACTTTATCTGAAATTATTCACATTTAGAGAGTATTAAACAAGCAAAATAAACATCAAAATCAATTATGGACGTATAACAGTCCATTGAAGTTCGTTTCAAGGACATACTTTCCCAAATTGAGATCCTCAAAAATTATATGAACGGTTTCAATAAGAACATACAAATCACATTTGAAAATGAGGTAGACAACAATAGCAACTATCTTGGCAATACAATATTGAAAAAGGACAACACATTTCTGTACAATATAATAGGAAACCAACTATCACTGACATAACAATCCTTGCAGATTCTCACCATCCAACATCTCCAAAAATGGCCGCATACAACGGCTTTATACAAAGACTTATAACAATACCCCTTGATAAAAGCTTTCGATGAGGAGTTAAACACAATAAGGCACATTGCAAGAGCCAACGGTTATAAAAGGTCTTTAATCGAAGTTTTATTAAAGAAACATTTAAATAAATTATAAACCCAACAAAAGCCAAAACCAAGATATCTATGTTTTGAATGAATACGGCTCGGTATTTCCTAATATACTAACAAATACACTCAATAATGTGAATATAGCCACAGCATATAGACCAGAAATAACATAAGTAATGTTACCACAGTCGTAAACTGTAAGTAAGGAAGGCTGAAACAAACACAGGAGTCTATAAAATAATTTGATCACTCAGCTGGACCGCTGACGTGAGTTGAGCAAATTTCCAAAATTAAGTTTTTATGCCTATGTTTTAGGGTTTCAACCAACAATTTGGAAAATAGGTCTACTCACGAAGGCGTTGAACAGCTGTCTGTGTGTACGCAATATATTAGTAGAATTTGTTTCCTCTTAGTGGGCTCGCGAGTTTGCACCACTTGGCTTCGAACCGGTTACTTTTATGGTATTTTACGTTTTGGTCGATTTTGGGGGAACCAAGCGAGCCATAAGGTAGCGTAAAAAAAAAGTGTGCAGAATAACATCCTACATTTATATTTTTAGAAAAAACTCTAAAAAATTTTCATTATCGTAGTTAAGATCTCAAAAAATAGTTACTTCCGGTCAAAAAACGTACTACCGGTTGTTGGATTTTTTTTGCTAACGAACTCGTCCGAGTGACATACACAACCAACACGTGTACCAAATTTGGACCAAATCGGACTTAAAATGCGGCCGCTAGAGTGCGAACACATATATACATATATATATGAATTTTAATGACACCCCAAAACGTGTTCTGGGGACCATAATCGGTGCTCATTTGCTACTCCCGACCTTGGGTCTCACCATACGGGCCACTGCAATAGCTCATTTTTCCTATGGAAATTCGCTAATAACTTGTAGCATAGATCATGAATACTCCCAGTCAAATTCGTTGTACGACACAGCGCAGTCTTCCTTCGAACATCGAGGTGCGCGGTTGCTGAATGTGTGTGTAAAGTTTGTTTAAAGTAATGTACATGTGTTTAGTGTTTAATGTTTGACGGCCTCAAATAAGAGAGAATATCTGATGATGGGACATAAGCCCCGAAACGCGTGATAAAAGTAAATATAGAAGTCACGACGGTGTACAGTAAGTATTTGATGACTTATTAATCATGTGGATACTTATACACGAAAATGAGTTTAAAAAAAAGATAAAACAAAAACTGGTTCAAAAACTTACGTCATTGCATAGGTACTACATTTTCTTTAGCTACTGTATGCGTGGTTATCTTGCTTATAATTTCATTATTCCTTCTTTGTTGGTATTATGGACTTTGATTATGTCTATTGTTTGCAAACTCTAAATTTATTGTACGTTAAGTTTGAATAAAAATAAAAAATAGAATAATGCAAATGGTGATATGTTATATTTTCAGTATTATAAAATTGTTACCTCCAATACCTCCAATTTTTGTCCGTATCTTAAATATAAGTTGAACATGGAATTTTAAGATAAAACTGAACGCTTTGTTATGTAATATTTACTAAATCATGTATTCTAGTGATCGATTAAGGTGGATAGCACTCACCTTTTACATAATGTCTGGTCATGAAACAAAATTACATTTGTAATTCTTATAAAAAGATGTTGTGGGGAAGTATACAGCACAGAAGTTTTGTGAAGTACGAGAACTCTTCAATTACTCGATCCTTCGTGGACCAAAGACCTGAACAAACCATTGCCCCCACATGAAAGACGTGAATAAGTAAAGAGTTTTTGTACTTCGCAAAATATCGTGGTTAGTACTGCATCCTCTTTTAGTGTGTTATATAATTATTAAATAAATGAGATTGTGTATGTAATTAACTATAGTTATTAATTGACAACAACTATAAGTTATCTTAACAAACAAACAAAATGACGAAGGGAAAGAGGAGGCATTAAACCAAAATAAGGTATGTGCTACACAATATTATTCGAATCATTAGAAACATACCTTACCCCCCCCCCCTCCATCCCTCATCATTTAGAGAAGGAAAACCCTTTTAAAAGATTAAACATATATCGTTTTACATAAATCTGAAGAAACCCCATTTAGGTTTCAAGACTTCAAGAGGTTAAATAAATCTGTAGGTAATTAGATTTTGATGGCACTTTGCACTTTCACTGATCAATATATTTCTTCAGTCCATTAAATGCAAGGGGAACTTTTAGAGATTGTGAAACGTGAAATTAGCTCTGCCGAGAGAGAGTGGAAACCACAACAGCAACCGTGATCCGTGCCTTTGATAAAGCCTGTAGAAACCAGGAATAATATCTAAAAAAATTTAAAGTAATACAAACTATCATTTTGTTTTTGATTTGAAAGAAAATGTTGCTTATTAAAAGAATTGTATAGTAATATTGCATGTACAAAATGCATGTATTATAATAACGCATTCGTTTGAAATACCGTAGGAATTCTGCTTTAGCGGGTAAACGTTGGACTTCAAAAAACACATTCAATAGGAATAGCAATAATTGTTGTTAGTAGCCACTCCGAATATTGATATATGAATTATTAAATATAAGCAGTGCGCACCGGGACAACGTCAAATGTAGTCGACTCATAAGTCAATAGAATGTTTTTAAATAATAGGCCGTGTATAAGTGTATTTTTTTTATCTGAAAAGAAACTTGAGAATGGCTGATTAGCCGAAACGGCTGACATTCAACGACGAACAACGGAATATTGAAGACGGTAATTCTTAGGCTATATTTAATAATTAAATAGTAAAGTTGTAGCTTATGAAAATACTTTTTTTTAAGACCCCATATAACCTTTTAGGTATTTAGATATCGTGTTATGGAAAAAATAACGGTGAATACGAAAAAAAAATCAAGTTCATGCTAGAAACTTAAAATTTGGTACAAAGGCTCTTTTTAGCATAATATTGAAATAATAAAAAATGTTCGCCTTTCCGGACTGGTATAACTTGGCAACATTGCTAATGGACATTAAAAAAAGTAAAAGCTGTTGCCTACTTTAATACCTTTAATTTACCTTCTAGTGTTATTATAGAACTCACTCAATTTAAAAAAAAATATTGCTATTTATCTCATCCGCACCATGTTATATTATAGCTAAAGGCATAATAAGAGTTAACAGTTAATTTTTATTTAAATTATAAATGTTATGCTTGGATGTGTACATATATGAATGCACAATTTTACATACACTAACATGGATATGTTATTTTACCTGTACTAATAAATAAATAATGTTCTTATACAATGCTTGAAATTGTATAAGCCTGTACTTCTTGACATTGTATATTATCTTTGCCTGGACTTATAATATCTTATTATAGTTGTACAAGATATTTATCTACAATTTCACTAATCAGTGTTCAGTATTTTCTATAATAGCTGAATTACATTTTTGTAATTTAATAAACCCAACATTCTTTAAATGAACGTCTATATATAGGCCCAAGGCTGATTTTTTCTAGTAGAAAGCGATAACATATTATTTTATTGGTTACATCGCCCTAAATAATCACCCTTGTTATAGGACAGAGTGATTGTATTCATAATTATGTTTTTTTCTAATATGTATTGTATGCAGGTTAACTTTACAAAATTAATCTAATGCTGGTCGCTACACAAATACACTTATGAAAAAGTACTTAAATTAAAGTTTTTTAAAAAAATATAACTAATTCAGAGTGCAATTAAATGAGAATTTTAGCAATATAAGTTAATTTTGTATTTTACATGTATTGTATGGTACAACAGTGTACCCAATCACGCTATCTTCTGTAGGCCTATTAGGAGAGACATTTTGTAGTCAAATAAATTGTTTCATAACCTAAAAAACATTGAATAATCTAGTAAATAAAAGCATCCAATTACTAATTAGCAAGTCGACTTGTTGCTAATCGTAGGCCTATACCATATACACGCTAAATTAGAAAGAAGGACACTTATTTGAACTTCTAACCCGTTCCAAGGTTTGTTTCTCTTCAATTTTACTAATTGGTAGACTGTGTAGTGTAGCCTATACTTGTAACACAAAATGTAATCAAACCGGCTACTTTACTGAAACAGAATTTTGCAAATCACTTATATAACAACGATTGTAAATACAATTATGTCTTAATCCGTTCATACTTTATTCTTCCATATAAAATTCATAAAAATACAGTTATTTAAAAAAGCAGATCTATTTCTCGTGTTTAAACGCACCGATATTTATGATATCAACTAAAATACTTATCTTATACCTAACATTTGCAAACAATTACAAGATTTAACAAATTTGGCAACATCACGTTTTATGTAATACATAATGTGAATCATGTATTTTATATAATAGACTACAAATACTGTAATCACCTTTACATATAAACACATTAAAATATTTTCTAAACAATTTAATGTATTTTGGGAGTTGAAATATCTACACAGTTTTTTTTAAATATCAACCAATATAGGCCTAATAAAAACACAAACACAACTGACACCTGTTTTACAATATCGGCTTAACTTGGTCGAAAATATCTTGAAAGGTGTTGAAACTTGTATTCTTGATTTTGGATTGAATATTATTAATTAGCGAATTTCCATAGGAAAGATGGGCTGTTACAGTGACCCTTAGGCTCCTTTCCCACGGGGAGCCGCAAGGTTCGTCCTCGCGAGTCGGAGCTTTTTTCGCTCCTACCTCCAGATCTTTCACATGGGGAGTCTTTCGGCTCGGGCGCTCTTACGTCATTCGATAAGTTAGTACGCGTGCTATGGCCATTTATCTTCTTTAATTTCGACGCCGTCTACGAAGACAAAAACGTCAACATTTCAGAACGTATTGGGTCGAATGGATATAGTTGCAAAATCTACGTTGGCACATTGCAGACTTCCACCCAACTTCTTACAACTTCATTTCGGTAATGTCGAGACTTTTATCCCAAAGAGCGGGTCGGTTGCAGACAGCACTGATTAATAGCTCCACATCGTAATCTGCCATGATGACTGAGTGTCAAGCGTCAACTGGAGAAGAGAGGGAGAACTGTTTTCGCTCCTCTTGTGGAAGCCCCCACTCTTCCTTTTGCATTTCGAGGAGGGGACGCGGCTCGAGGTGCAGGAGACGTGAGGACTCTCGTCTCCGGAGACGTGGCGGCTCCCGCTTTTCGTCTGGAAGCTCCACTGGACTCAATGCTTGGAAGCGAGAGACGTGAAGGTCCTTAGCCCTTAATTTAATTTGGAACTTACTGTATAACGCAAAACAAACAAAAATCACAAAGACTTTTAGTTCTTTCACACATTCGTTTGAATTATATTAATTAAAAAATCTGTCACTGAAGTCACAAAATAAGGTCAAGGTAGATTTGATTCCACTCAAAAACTTCCAAGTTTATACGATGGCCTAAACAGGCGGTGTGTTAGAAACCACAATTAGTTGTTGACATAAGAAGCGCGTTGTTTACAAAATATAAATCTTGGGAGTCTTCCTTGGATATTTCCACTGAGTGGATCCAATTAAGAAGATAAAGAAGCTTAGAAGAACGATAAATTGTGTAAACTGACTTAATTGAGTTTTTGTGTAGATCAATTATACCCAACAATAGTGTTCGATGAGCCTTGTAATCAATACCGGACACTAATAACACACACTTTGACCAGAAAAAGTGGCAGAGGCTATGACCTACTTCGAAACAACCAACAGAAATATAATCAATTATTATAACCAATTACTGTTGGACAGGAAATACGGACACACAACAAACGTTTCGAGTGACATAGGTTGAATCATGTTGCACAAAGTTTATCTTTTCGGGAGGGGGGGGGGGACATTTTCACATTAATTTTTTTAATAGGGTTGTCAACTTTTTTTCATATTTAACAAAGTACGTTTTTTTAGATGTAATTAAAAATAATTTTTCTTATAGACTTGTTAAAAATTTATCATTTTAATAGCTATAACAATTTTCAACAAACATTTATTAAGCGCTACTTAGGCCTACTTATTTTCATATATTTGTATATATTTTATTTTAGTTTAGTAGCAGTGATTAGCCAGTTGCATATTATTTTTAAGCCTACTACGAGTATTTTTTTGTTCGTTTTGTTTTGCTGTAGCGGAGAATGTGATATAATACATCGGCTGAAAATTTACCACTGCAAAAGTTAAAGGCTCAAACGGTGTTAAAAAACAGACATTGTATTTTTGATAACATTTTAAAAAAATTCTTACTGACTAGAATTCTTATAACTGCATTATGCTGGAAACACACTAAATGAGCTTTATGATTGAAACAAACAGAAGCAAAAAGAGCGTCAAACCCACTAAGAACGAAGCAGACTAAAATAACCTTACTGGAACAATTTTCTTTAATTTTAATTGTAACTTTGAAAAAAAAATAGTTATAAAATCTACAAAAAGAGAAAAGATAAACTCAAAATTTTTCTCGATGTCTCAGGTGGTGTTTGTACACTACGCTGACCTGTCGTGACAAATGCATGTCAGTTGTTGTTTGGGTTCCATACGTCGTTGCGGAATGGATATAGATGAGGAAGAAGAGTATATTGCTGTGACAGCAACTTGTATAGCTGCTCACCACTGAAGAAGAAGCCACTGGAGCTGTGTTTGGCCGAACGATCCCCCAACAAAGGTATGAATTGGAGTCCGTCCATTGCGGTAGACTCGTTCGGCCGTGTTCGGGCGTAGACTATATGGTCGATGAATTTCTAAATCCGAAATAAATGGGATTCGTCGGCCCCATCCGGCCGAATCTGTTGCACCACACAACTTTAACGACCTTTCAGTTTGTAATTTATTTGATTGTGCGTTTAACTTATGATGATTATGATTGATTATGGATTGTGAAAAACTAATTAATTTGATTGAAGAGCACGTCCCTCGTGCGACATGCGAGATAAACGATAACATCGCCGGGATGTTTTCTTTCTTTCGTTTTCTATGTCTCCTCATCAGGTAAGTATTTTCGAGCAACATCATCTCATCCAATTCTATTACAGACTAGCAAACAGCAAGTCCTTGGTAAGTAAACACAACAAAACACTTTGAACTGAACTCTTCTGGCAACTTTACAACAACTGCACTGACGAAAAACGGCTACAGTGGACACGATCGTATTCGGCCGTACCCGTCAGCAGCGTAGTATGCAGACTCCTATTTAAAATAATGGTTTAATTTTTTTAACACGTCAGCGTAGTGTGAATACACGTTAAATGAACACGCCACACGTAAAAATTACTTATCACCATAGTAATTATTAATTTCCAATGCAAATCTTCTTCAAAATAAATATACTCGTCATTAAGTATACGGCTAAGTATCAGTGGTTGTTAATTAATTCAAAACAAAACATTTTGAATGCAATGCTGCCCTAGAAAAAAAGTGATAATACTGAAAATATAAACAAATTTCGAAATACAGAATATATATACAGAATATTTCGAAATTTCGAAATAATATGGAATTTCATGAAGTTTCATGGAGTTTGTACAAAATGGAATTATAAATTACATGAAGACAAATTATATATTCGAAAATGCACTACTACAGAAGAGAAGATAGTAGTGGTTAAAAATCTGTAAAACTGACGTAAGTATTTATTTGTCTAAACCTTTGTATTTTTATTCTTACTGTAGTTACTGTATTTTATTAAAAATATTATCTGTTATCGTGAACACTAGATATAATTTGAGCAATACTAAAATAATGCTAAAAATAGTTTTAATCAAACCGCAATTCTTCCAGCTACATCATTTAGCTTGACTAAAATAAACCGATTCGCCTAATATTTCATGCAGCTTGTTTTCAGCCTGACATGTTTATAAATGTTATATTATTAACTACCAACCCCGAAATTTTTAAGTTACCCATTTATTTATGAAAACTGTTTTGTTGCTTTACATTACGAGTATTACTACGTAAAACCTTAACTCTGAGATAACTAAAAATAACCAGACACTTTAACACAACTAATATGGATCGGTTGTTGTATACGAATAAATGAATGTATGCATGTACGAATAAATGTGCAATATTTAAAGATTTTAAAACGTTTTTGATGGTAAATTTTAAGATAAACACAACAAACAACAAACTCTGTTACACCGAACTAAAAAAAAACACACAGCAACTCTGGGATAGTTTAGTTCCTGGGTTCCTCGTCAGATTCTGCGGTTTTCAAAGTAGCCTATAACTGTTATTTTGTCCACAACTTAATAAGTTTGGAACATTTTAAACCATTCAGAAATAGGAGAAAATTAAGTTGAAAGATTTGCTTACATTATTCAAAGTCAAATTAATAAAAACGTGTTGAAAATAATGTGGCAAGTTTAGACAAGTATGGGTATTTTTGAAACAACATATACAGGCTATAACATTTATTTCTAGCTGTTATACGGTTTTAATAAGCCAATTTAACAAGCCAAACTACTTTTAAGTCTTGAAACTATAATCCTAAAGTTAAATCTAAAAATCAAAGATATAATGCCAAATATGATTTAACTCTGATCGACGTTATTTATTTAAGATAAATACAAGGATGAAAATGTTCGAGTGACACAAACTATGGAGTGTGTGTTTTCTTTAGACATTCGAGGAAACCAAAAGTGAGCTGATTAAGATATTTTGCAATAACTGTTTATCATAACGTAAAAACAAAATGCTACTTAAAATTTATGCGACATGTTTTGCAACGAAAGTCGTTAGGAAGTTATTTATTACGTTTCATAAGTAATAGTTTATAATTAGACTTCACAATCAGGTTGGGTTATCTTAAAAGTTTTGATCTATTGAAAGTGTTTTTCTCTTGACATTTACCGATACATTTACCTTGGCATTAGGAAAATAGCCGACATTTTCTCAAAACGATATCATGTCGTGCTTGATTGTAAAATAAATTATCAATTATTTTAAAAGAACTGTGTTCCGAATAACTAAGAATTACTGCAGATGATTAGATCTAGGCCTCTATGTCTATTTTTAATTCTTGAAATTATCTTTTACTGTGTAAGTCAGAAACACATAGGCCAAAAATGTTTCACCTTCAACTTAAAAATTATAAAATATTCGTTTTGGAGGATTTAATTTTACCTCAAATTGATAACATTTTAGAATTATTATTAAAATTATTAGGCTTATGTTGAATATTTTTGTTTACTGTGCAAAGGAGTTGTATAGGTTATTCAGTCATATTAGCAATGACTAATTGGTCACGATTCAATTCTTTTGAATTGTTAATTCACTATTTTATTTGTGGTGAATGTAAAGGTTTTATGTTTCAGTGTATTGTGCTTGTTTATGTGACAAAAAGAACCAAAATGTTTAATCAACTTAAATATGGCTTATAGCCCGACAAAGAAGAATATTTAATAATTTTAATATATCATTATTTATTATTATTACAAATCACACTTTATAGAACATTTATTGTATTTTTTATAGTAGAAGATTTAGTTATTCAAATTTTAAAAAGATTAAATGTATAAATAAAACTAATAAATCGCGCATGGTTTGAGACAAACCATCTGTCTATCTACAGCCTTTTCTGTGTGATGTTTTTCTCAGAAACTACTCAATTAAACTCGATTCACATCATTCCCAATGGATCTCAAGATTATATAAAGTATCATAAAGGCTGTCATCTGTTTCAAAATGGCACCGCAGATTCCTTCTCACTAAATAAGACCAAAGAATGTCATCGTGGTATAGTGATACCAATAACTAGTGAGTTCTACAACATTACAATGTTTACCCAATTATAGCAAAGGGCTATATGTTTACTTAATTATAGTCATCCAAACATTTTTTAACGGTAAAATAATCAACTTTATATAAATTAGTCATGTAGCTACGGTGTTCATTTAAGCGGCAGAATTGTGTTTTGTGACGTTTCATCAGTCGGTAAAAAAAATATGTTACAGACTGCTTTTACAATTAGTTTTATTTTATTAGTTTATTCTGAATTAATTGCTGACAGAAGAGTACTTTGGTTTAGCTCTCTCTTTTTAAGTCGAATTTCGTACTGTTTACTGACCTCTTTGCGGAATTCGGTAATCTCGAAATCATGGGATCAATTTTAAATTATGGAAAACAAAATATTAATAGCCTCATGTTTATTTTTTTTAACAAGAATGAATCTACACAAAAAATATTTATAAAACTCGAGAAGGCTGTGCAGCTAAACAAATTAATTTTATTGAATGGCTTATCACGGTTAATTAATTTATTGAGTTTTAAAGTTAGTTATGATCCGTTGTAATTTGTAATAATTAGTAATAAATTAATTGGCGTTTGTACCTCTAGCTAATAAAATAATCTAATTTTTAATTTTATTGAAATAAATTGGAAGTGACCTAACTATAGCCAATAGGCATAAAATATAACGTTACATATTTTCATAGTCTATTGTTTTATGTTTATTTCCCTGTATTAGTTAATAATAACTAGTTTGTTGTAATTTCAAACAGTTAAATACAATTTCTAGTTGTGCACTAATATTATGCAACTACAATTTAATTAAAGCAGAGTTCATTTAGGTTCACTTAAATGAAGTAATCTAGGTTATTAAGCAAGTGAGAGAGCCTTTCGCTGTCGCAGATCAATACTTCAACACTTTGCCTAGAAGATCACCGAATAGAACATGTAGTGCAGCAGTTTGGCATTTATATTATAGTCATGCTTATCCTCTTCAATCACTTCTGTTACTCAAATCATTAAAAATTACTACATTTGCTGGGTTTTCACTGTGTTATTACTTAGATGTATTCATGAATAAAACATTTTTACAATAGTATAAAAGTCCTTATAACAAACCCAAATGGAATATTTTTTAATACTAGAATTTCTTTGGCTGTTAGATTTTGCTTTCCAAACATCAGATTGACAATTATATTTCTGCTGGAGATTATTTAAATCATTCACGGATTTAGATAAATAATCCTTAGTTGTTTTCCAATGGAGATGCTAATAAACCATCTAGAGGAAAACGGTAATTTTTACTGAATTAAACAAAACAATGAAGAGGATAAGCTCAGTCATTGAAAAGCTACTTTTAAGGACAATCTTTGGCAGTGTTAAGGAAAATTGCAGAATCACAAGTAACCAGGGAATTAATATTTAATTGAATATTATAAGATACGCAAAATCACAAATATTACGTTGGTTTTAACAAAGACTTCTAAAAGGGAGTTAGAGAAATCATATGAGTCTTTAGGAAATAGGTTACGAGGAAGAGATGTAGTGATTGAAGGTTGAAGAAGACTTGCGCACGCTAAATCTGTGACTTCTATATTTCCTTTTGTTACGAGTTTCGGGACATAAGTCCCATCATCATCAGATATTCTCACTCATTTGAGGTCGTCAAACATTAAAACATGTGCATTAATTTACAGAAACATTCAGCTGCCGCACACCTCGACTTTCGATGGAAGACTGCAGTTGCAGAACGGATGTTAACCCCGTTTATTTAATTTACTTCGTTATCTTGGATTCTCATCGCGGTGACATACAGCTTATTTGACTGAAAATTTAGTTTTTCGTTCAATAGTTCGTGTTTATTTAACTTAAATGCTTTATATATTTCAAATTCCTCCACGGCGTCCATGTATTTGCCTTTTTTACATACTGTATATGTAAGGGTGTAAAATTAGTCTCAAAAGCAACACACTGTACTCGTGGTTATTATCAATTAAATGACTTGAGTAATTGGATTTCATGTTGCGTCCTGTTGGGTAAATGTTCCTTAAAACGCTTCCCAAACTGCCTACCGGTTTTTCCCAAACTGCCTACCGGTTTACCCTATGTAATAACAATCACAATCACCACAAGTTATTTTATAGACTCCTGCGTTTGTTTCAGCCTTCCTTAAAGTTTTTGGCCTGAGTAAATTACTTCCGTTATTTCGGGTCTTATATGCTGTGGTCTTACACACTATGAGAGTATTTTTTAGTACTTGAGGAAAAACCGTGCCGTATTCGGTTGAATCATAGATTTTTATGAGAAACCAAAAGTAGAGAACGTTGTTATGTATGCAAGAACTGCAAAGTCATATAGAGAGCTTGCCATTAAAAAACAAAATAGGTAAAATGATTATTAACATTAAAAAAGTTGTCTTTAAAATTGGCCATGAAACGTTTACTTCACATTGCATGCTTGCCTGATGCTTAGTTCTTCGTAATAAAATATACCGCAAATTGTATAAATCAATTGAAAACAGCTTTTCTGTTCTTGTCATCCTTGTGTATTTAATTTATTCCTGACATGAAAACATCATTTGTTTTTATACTCTAACCGACCTCTCATGTAAAATGAATAGCAAAATCGGTACCTCTAACATTACTGCGGCAATATTGAACTCATTATGCGGTCATCTTCTACTGTATTTCCCCCTAAATTATTTCTTAGAAATAAATTTCTCAGAACAGTTTATATTAAATACCCACGACATTTATTTCTAGAAGAAAAGCATACCGGTAGTTGTTTTAAACACCTGCTTGGCAAGTTGCCCAAGAGGAAAGCATTGTCCGTGACATAACAGCTGATGTTGAGCTGTCCTTGCGTTCAGACACAGCTGTTAAATTACAGTGCAAAACAGATTCCCTTTCACTCACGTGACTTCTGATGCTTGTTCTGTTCAATACAAACAATAATTATGTAGGCCTAAAGTTGGCAAAATAAATCACACGTCGCACGCAATAATTTGTCTGTAGGCAATGCAAATATTTCCGACTGATGTGGAAATAGATCTGTTTAGGAAATATTTAATGGAACGCTTTCTCAATATAATCGTTATCTAAGAAACACACTGACTTAGTAATTAACTTAACAAATAAAGAAATCTACTGCGATAACCGAGTTCCATTGGCTTTACTAAATTAAGATTAATTTACTATGGCCAAGAGCAAGTATTATTGCACCATGATTATATAGTTACTTTAACACTGGGTAGCATTAGTGTCAGCCAAACTTGATGCCAAATATATGTTTAATTAGGTTTGGCACTGGCTATAAATTAATTAGTCTAACTGGGAGAAAAGAAAAGATGCCGGGTGATAATATCCCATTCAATTATTATTGTAGGAATTTAACACTGATGCAAATTTTAAAATGTCTCGTGGTTGTATATACTACGGTGTCGTATTATGAGCAATGTATGCACATTTATGTGGACGAATTCCTCACTAATATTATAAAGCAGTGGCATCTCCAGGGGTGCAATTTAAAACTTGCTTACTGGCATTTTAATATAATTAATAAAATACAATTTTGTAGTTAGTTTATTGAACATTTTATGGAAAAAAAACCCCGTAAGCAGCACTGCCGCATTACTATAGCCGAATTTTCTTATCAGGGAATAACTAGTATTATATAATGAGAGATTCCTATGCATTTTGTTCCTTGTTGCGGAAATTGTTCCAAATATATCTTTGCACAGGATTATAGTAAATTTAATTATCTTTCGAATGAATAAGTGCACTTGGGTTTATGAGTAGGAGAAATTGCGTAATTACCTTACATTGATAATACAAAAAACATTTATCAGGAGATTTCTATCCCTTTTGTTCTTTGTTCCGGGGACTGTACCTGAATTACCTTTGCACAGGATTGTAGTAAATTTAATTACCTTTCGAACGATATATCTCAAAAATTGCACCGGGCTTATGAGTGGGAGAAATTGAGCAAAAACTTTACACGGATAGTGAAGAAATCATTTATCAGGAGCTTCTATCAATTTTGTTCTTTGTTCCGGGGATTGTACCAGAATTACCTTTGCACAGGATTGTATTAAATTTAATTACCCTTCGAACGATATAGCTCAAGAACTGCACACGGGCTTATGAGTGGGAGAAATTGTGCAAAAATCTTACACTGATAGTGACAAAATCATTTGTTTGGAGCTTCGTATCAATTTGGTTCTTTGTTACGGCGACTGTACCTGAATTACCTTTGCACAGGATTGTAGTAAATTTAATTACCTTTCGAACGATATAGCTCAAACATTGCACACGGGCTTATGAGTGGGATAAATTGAGCAAAAACTTTACACGGATAATGAAAAAATCATTTATCAGGAGCTTCCTATCAATTTTATTCTTTGTTCCAGGGACTGTACCTGGATTACCTTTGTAACAAGATTGTATTAAATTTAATTACCTTTCGAACGATATAGCTCAAAAACTGCACACGGGCTTATGAGTGGGGGAAATTGTGCAAAAACCTTACACGGATAGTGAAAAAATCATTTATTTGGAGATTATTATCAATTTTGTTCTTTGTTCCGGGTACTGTACCTGAATTACCTTTGCACATAATTGTAGTAAACTTAATTACCTTTCGACCGATATAGCTCAAAATTGCACACGGGCTTATGAATGGGAGAAATTGAGCAAAAACCTTACACGGATAATGAAAAAAATCATTTATTAGGAGATTCCTATCAATTTTGTTCCTTGTTCCAGGGACTGCACCTGAATTACTTTTGTTCGGGATTATAGTAACTTTAGTTACATTTCGAACGATATAGCTCAAAAATTGCACACGGGCTTATGAGTGGGATAAATTGAGCAAAAACATTACACGGATAATGAAAAAATCATTTATCAGGAGCTTCCTTTCAATTTTGTTCCTTGTTCCAGGGACTGTACCTGGATTACCTTTGTAACAAGATTGTATTAAATTTAATTACCTTTCGAACGATATAGCTCAAAAATTGCACACGGGCTTATGAGTGGGAGAAATTGTGCAAAAACCTTACACGGATAGTGATAAAATCATTTATCGGGAGCTTTCTATCAATTTTGTTCTTTGTTCCAGGGACTGTACCTGAATTACCTTTGCATCAAGATTGTATTAAATTTAATTACTTAATTACCTTTCGAACGATATAGCTCAAAAACTGCACACGGGCTTATGAATGGGGGAAATTGTGCAAAAACCTTACACGGATAGTGAAAAAATCATTTATTTGGAGATTCTTATCAATTTTGTTCTTTGTTCTGGGTACTGTACCTGAATTACCTTTACACATAACCGAGGACTTTACCTGAATAACTTTTGTACAGGATTGTAGTAATTTTTATTACCTTTCGAACGATATAGCTCAAAAATTGCACACGGGCTTATGAGTGGGAGAAATTCTGCAAAAACCTGACATGGATATAATTAAAAAATCATTAATCGGGAGTTTCCTATCAATTTTGTTCCTTGTTCCGGGGACTGTACC
>JAGFPH010000091.1:369030-379487 GCA_018207615.1 Philaenus spumarius
TTACCCAACTTCTTATTTTATTTCCAATATTGAAAGGCATTATCATTGACAAATCATTACAAAATAAATCGACCACGCAGCTGGACCGCTGACGTGAGTTGAGCAAATTTCCAAAATTAAGTTTATAGGCCTATGTTTTAGGGTTTCAACCAACAATTTGGGAAATAGGTCTACTCACGAAGGCGTTGAACAGATGTCTGTGTGTACGCAATATACTAGTAGAATTTGTTTCCTCCTAGTGGCCTCGCGAGTTTGCATCACTTGGCTTTGAACTGGGTACTTTTATGGTATTTTACGTTTTTGTCGATTTTGGAGGAACCAAGCGAGCTATAAGGTCGCGTAAAAAAACAAAATGCGCAGAATAACATCCTACATTTATATTGTTAGAAAAAACTCTAAAAAAATTTCATTATCGTAGTAAAAATCTCAAAAAATAGTTACTTCCGGTCAAAAAACGTACTTCCGATTGTTGGATTTTTTTTGGCTAACGAACTCGTCCGAGCCACATAGACAACAAACACGTGTACCAAATTTGGACCAAATTGGACTTAAAATGCGGCCGCTAGAGTGCGATCACATATATACATATATATATATATATATGAATTTTTTTGACAACCCAAAACGTGTTCTGGGGACCATGATCGGTGCTCATTTGCTACTCCCGACCTTGGGTCTCACCATAAGGGCCACTGCAATAGCTCATTTTTCCTATGGAAATTCGCTAAAAACCTTGGTTTTATAGCAAATTTTATTCTTGTTCTAATGGTTTTAATTGCAATTCGGTACGTTGATTAGTTTTATTTTTATCAAACAAATAGTGAGGCAAAATAGCATGATTTTGAAAAAACACAAAATACGCGACTACAGCCAAACGGTTGAGAATCGGACATGGGTCCATTAGAACTTTTTTATTCCATTTAGTCAGTAGAACACACTGGCGAAGTTAATGGTGTCAGTAGAAACTCACCCTGTATGGTGACTTAATACGGACAAAACTAAGTTTATTGAATTTAATTTGAGAAAAGGTGTATCCAATTTATCTCCTTTGATCTATAAAATGTTTACAATGTGTTTATAGCAATACTATATGCTTAGCCTACGCCAATGCAATGTTAGTGAACAGTTCCATCTATAAAGTACAGTATTTGGGTTCGACTGGATTCTAGAGTGATTTGGTAACCACATTTTAAAAATTCAGAATAATGATAATGAACCAAAAAATGAGAGTAATATATTTGTATTACCTTAGTTGAACTCTGTGTCGGACAATCCTTGTTTTTCATCATTAATTGCATGACGGCCGTTTCGGCTTATTCAGTCATTATTAAATTTATCTTTTTGCATTTCGCGCACTGTGAACGTTGTTATAAATTAAAACATACTATATATAAAAAAACACTCACACATAATAAATGTTAAGTTGAAGCACAGACTATAGAATTAGTAATTCTATAGTCTGTGGTTGAAGTCACGGTATGAAGAACACCGGCACGTGCTTGCGTGTTGATTTTAACTCGTACTAAGGTCAATCCTGTTAGACTACGAGAAACAAATATGGAATTTTCAATATTTATTTTTGGTAGCTTAACAGGATTGTTTTTAGACATATTTATGAAAAATAGCACCTGCTTATCGAGTTAGGGAAGGACTTACATGATTAACCTTTAAACCTATTTAAAGTTTACAAAAAATGCTGTATTCGGTATATAAGTAACAAGCCTTTAAATTATTGTTAAATGCAGCTTTTCGTTTATTTAAAAATACAACACACATAACACAAACACAGACAAAATGAGGCTTGCGAGTGGAGCACCTGTACCAAAACCAAGTAAAACTTTATTTACACAATTTTATTCTTTTTTAGACTCAAAACTATTCAACAAAATTTCAGAATATATTTTAAAGTAAGAATTTTAAAAGTTTTTTGAAATTATTGAGGCGTTGGTTCTACACGATACAACGTGCATTTTAAATATCTGCGAATGGCTGTGGCTTGAGACTATGGCTAGACTAAAGTATCCAGTCATGAATGTGTGGTGATGTGTATGACTGCGGTACGTTGATTTTTTGTTGTTATTGTTGTTGTTGATTTTAGTATTCTAGTATTGTTTTTTTTAACAATTTATGTTTACACTAATTCCAATAGGTTCTTAATTCCTAAAGTGATTTATTTTTACTGTATCAGATTCATCATCTGTTAATTATTTCTTTTTCATATTTCACGGCCTTCATATTTGTCTTAATGAAGCTAAATAAAATGTTTTTTCACAAATGATTATAGCTTCAAAACAGCATTAAAAGAAGTACCTACATTTTCTGTGCGTGAGAGTTTTTTCTCACATTGTAAGTTATGTATTTTTTGTGCACGTTTTTGCTTTAGTTACTTATATTTAAGTTTAAATCTTTTACTTTTTAAATTATTGTTTATTTGATTGTTATTCTTGTAAAAGTGACTAATTTTGTAATGTGGTTTTTGTTCATATAAAGAAAATTAAAAAAATATATAAGAAATCTAAACAGATCAAATTATCAGTTTCAAATGATTATTACTTTATTCTTAAATATTTCTCGTTCTAATTTTAAATAAACGGCACCAGGAACTGGCACATACTTTCTCACAAACATATTTAAATTATTAAACAGACTCACTGTGACTTCATAATTGTAGGAGGGGTAGGAGAGGTGATATTAAAGTAGGAGATTAACTAATAAATATTATTATTATTATTAGCTAGAGAGAAAACTATTAGATCGATTTCGAACAAATTTGCACCAAACACATCAATTAGGCCTACATAGACCCACGAAAAACTGTTTTGAAAAATTTTGAAAAACAACTCCCTTTTTGGCCAAAAAAACCCCAAAACTCAGTTATTATTATTATTAGCTAAACGAGAATTTTTAGAAAGATGCGGTTTTTTGCATAAGTTAGGGTACATTAGGGGTTACAAATAAGCCAAATTTTATCAAAATCGTTAGAGACGTTTTTTATAAAAAATAATAACTGATTTATTGGGGGTTTTTGGTCAAAAAGGGGGTTGATTTACAAAAATTTTCAATTTTTTTTCGTGTATCTGTACAGGTCTAATTGACATGTCTGGTGCAAATTTGTTGGAAATTGATCGAATAGTTTTCTCTCTAGTTTTGTATAAATAAAGACAGATATTTTGTAAAAACCACTTTTTTGGACTCAGCGGGTCCCAAAATAGATATTTCCACAAAAATCTCAACATCGATTTTTTTTGCGATCACTATTACAGAAAAAAACTACCAAGAATAAGAGATAAATAAATGGGCATTCAAGATCAAGATTTGTTTCATAGTTATTGTCGGATTCGGATATCAAAATGAATCTGTTTCTCCTTCAAAACTCCAAACTCAAATTATCTTCTTTATTTTCTGCGTAGGTGCTGGGGTTATAAATAGTTTGCCCTTAAAATGTACAGATCAAGGTAATACCAGGTGTGAAGTTAGGTTATTTATAAATCCTTTGATTTTAGTGTATAATCAAGTCTATTTACAAAGGAAGTGACTGACATAAACGATCGATTTCGAAGAATTATTTCGACCTTCTAAAAATACATTTGTACTCACGCAACGTTGAACAGTATTGCCTCATAACATTGGCACCTGTTCAAAGGTTAAATGAGCACGCAATGCAAAACCCGAATATTGAACATATTTAGGTTTTATAAACGTACGTGAAGTCTGTCTTTTGCCTACAGTAAATAATGGAGTTTAAAGGCCTAAATTGATTATTTTGGTTTGGATTTATTGTTTATTTTCACTTAATCAATTGTGTAGAAAATGTTTATATCAATTTCATAAATTGTAAAAATTGCATATTTTTCGTTTTTTTATCATAATTGATTTTTTTTCAGTGTTGTAATCAAATCACCAAGTCTTTTGTGATTTTTTATCTAAACAAATTTATTTAAGTGGTTATAAACTTTTCCTACAGCTACTTAATAAAGTGCGTTTTTGCTCACTCACAGCAAACTAAACTACATGTATTCAGCGTTAAATAATTATACCTCTGTGTTTTACTTTACAGCGCGGCGCGTGAGTAAAACAATACTTTGCACCCTTGATATAAATAAATATTTAATTCTGTAACAAATTTGTAAAATTTGTTTATATCCCCTTCAACTTACAATGGGTCGCGTGCTATATAACGATTCGGTCTGAAATTCAAACACATAACAGAGTTCTCAACTCATATCTGTACTAATTTTATAACGAGTTAAACTTTGTGATGATGTTCGAAGTAATCTAAAAAAATATTGAACCTATTGAAGAAATCTTTTACTGATGAGTATTACACGCTCGCTTTTTTTTTAGAAAATGTATTTGAAATATTTACACAAATTCAAGTAAGAATGTGTTGCGGGTTGCTAAGTAGGCTATATGTACACTACACATTTAGTTGTACTACCTATAGCAATGAGTAAATATTTGTTTATATATTAACATAAAGTCACTCATATACATAAACATAAAAACTCATTGTATTTGTATCCAAGTCACAAATTCGATTAAAAAGAGTAATTTTTACCGTCTGTGAGACTTTTATAACTTTAAGTAAGTTACTTACTTGTTCATGACGCGTTTCGGAACTTTATCATATTCTCGCTCTATTGAGGTCGGTAACACATTAAAACAAATATAAAGTCAACATAACACAAACATACGCGCACAATAACACACCAATACATACTAATAGCAAATCGAATTACGCACACCACATAATGGATCACAACCAATCATACTCCAATTTTGATACAAATATCACACATATGTAAAAAAAAGTAAACAAATGGACGCGCTGGAAGAATATGAAATGTATAAAGCGCAGAAAAAAAGTCCGGAGCTTATGATAAATTACTAATTGAACTTCCATTAAAAATTTGATGTATGACAAAGCAATCGCAATAGATAAGAAAATCAAACATTGAGCGGTATTACACGTTAAAGGTCCGACGTTCTCAGTGACCGCGTATGTATTCGACGATGTGCACACGCCGAGTTGTAGCTTATGCATTAGTGTGCGCGTATATTTGTGTTTGTGTTATTTTGACTGTATATTTTTATTTTAATGTGTTAACGACATCAATAGAGTGAGAATCTGATGATGGAATAAAGTTCCGAAACGCGTCATGAACAAGAAAGTAAATTATTTGAAGTTATAAAAGTCATATAGACGGGAAAAATTACTCTTTTTCTATAAACATAGCTCTGAGTGGCCCATCAATTTACCAAAATAATAACAAAGCCAAAAATAACATAACCCACAAACAAGAGGTCCAACTTAATTCAATGCTCGTACCAAAATGTAAATGTTCGTAAGTAAATACTGTATATACCATTTACTGAGATGGCATTCATTTGATTACGGAATTTAACTAATCAGCGTGTATATTTGTATTGTATATTGCATTTGTAACAGTTGTATTCCTGTTTATGCAAGTAAAACTAATTAAGTATGCGGGTAAGTTGAATTACTTCGCTCACAATCGTACAGAACATCCCTAGCTTTCTTTATCTGAGTATACATATACATAGTCTTGCATAATTATGGTTTCTATTGCTGGCGAAATTGCACCTGCCGAATACAATCTTGATTAATTGGCAGAACGGCATTCAATCGCCCCGCCTTGGTTTAGCTTTCTAAATGACCTTGATTTGACGGGTTTCCTATTCACGTCGCATCGTACTCCAAGACCATTGATTATTGGTTACTAATTGTCAGAGAAAAAATAAACTTCATAACAATAGGATATAAAAACTACAATATTATCAACACCAATATCAAGCGTGTTGATATTCAAGCGACATATGTTTACTTTTGAAACCTAAAAACAAATGAGGGCAATGGGTTTTATAACCCGAGCTAATGTGTCAAACCACACACGCAATTTGCCAGCTAAATGGGAGAAATTAAAAGCAAATAAACGTAACTTCATTAGAGTTCGACGTAATTGCTGACATCATCTGATTTCGCTTCTATTCAGTTTTTAGTAGCAAACTGCTTAAGTTCAGGTTGGTAGCACGTTAGCAATACACCGAATTAAACTTTTACCACCGTCTTGATACACCAAGTCAATTCATGAATTATTTTGGACTAAGTTTTTTCAAAGTAAATACATATTCCTGCTTGTGTATATACCTAAGTAAACTCGGAGGTTTTCGCAAAAGATTCAGACCCACGATGAATGATAAAAACACAAAATATGGTTTCACTTTGTTTTACAAAATATGTTTTATTAAACAAGGTCTATTTCATTGTCTTTTATAAGTAATGATATTGCCCGATCGATGGTCACCCTAGGCTAAATAATATTTTACGATAAATTCTTTGTGATTGTATTTTACATTATAATATTGTATTTATGTACAATTGACGTTTTATATACAACTATACACGTGACGGTTTCACGTGCCGATTTGTCTGTCTGTGTGATGATTACGACGGTGTACTTGTCAACACTGTCAGTTAACTCTCATGATTATTGTTGATAGATTTATAAATAAAACAATGTTAAATCATATTCTATGTCTATTCAATAATGTCCAAAGACGTTAGGAATGAAAATAAGTCGAGAGTCTGGGCGTAAAGCAGAATTTTCTATTTAATATCTGCAAGTAGCGGTAGTAATTTTAAAATGTTACTTCTATCTCTATTTATATATTTAATTGAGTCAAAAATGCTGAGTTTATTATTAGAGTTTAAAGGATATTATTAATCAGCAACGTGAAGTAGACGCAAATAATATCTGAAAAATTGAATTGTGTTTAAATAAAAAAAAGTAATGGTTCCCATCATTTACATTGTGAGCAAAGGAATTGTTTGGTTTAGTGCTTCTACATCACTAAATTGAAACCGCAAAGCTCAGCATGAAACCACAGCTTCTACACTGAATGCTCGGTTCTAGTTGCTTCAAAGCTATCTAAACAAATACAATAGATATCATCATCTATGCCCACTTCCCTGGCGTTGGTCTAAACAAAATGTGTATAATGACTGGAGAGATGTGTGAAATGGCTTTATTATGTTTTGTTGTTAGTGCAAAATGGTTGTGGCTAGACGAGTGAAGACCTCAGAAAAATAGAGTGGTAAATTTACTGTATAGCTTACGCATCAACAAAGTGTTCAGCAGAAAATTTAAAAAAATCAGTTTGTAATATTTTATACTTTTAACTTTATTAATAATTAGTATCCAGATATTATACAAACCCACAATAGCCTATATTGATGCTAATGGCACTTGAAACTGCAATTGAAACAGCTCAACGTAATCTTATTCATAAACGTTTCTTATACTACAACAATATAACACAAACATGTATTTTGATATGATGTATTACCGTTTTTATTGTTTTGTTACACTTAGGCCTACACATGTTAACAACTAAATTAACTACGAAACTGGTGTAAACAAAATTGTTTTTGCACGTTTGGCTTAGAACTTTAAATAGAAAAATTTCAACAAAAATATAAGATTTTGAAAGAAAGGAAATATTTAAATTATTTCAGGTTAATTTTTATATAGTAAAGCTGACCGTTTGAAATCAAAATAACACCTACGGGACTTACAGTAATTGTGTGTATTTTCTGAATACATTTATTTTATGCTTTATTTTTGGAACGAAGTTCCTTTACGCGGCTAGCGGTAGGAGTTGACAAATAGAAAATGTAACGCGTAACGAAAAACCGTTATCGAATTGGTTGCTATGGTAATGAATGTAAATACATTCAAGAAACCTGACTGTGTTTTGATTCATCAATTTCAGTTAGGAGAAGTTTGGTTCCGTCCGGCGTAGTTCGGATATTATCGTCTACCGCTGGTATTAACTATTAAAAGTGAGTTAAATTAGTGCAATTTTGTAATGTAGATTCAAGAAATGGAAAGTATGTGCAACTCAAACTTAGAAAAGTAAGTTAATATAATTTTATATTTTGATACTAGTATTATTGTTTCCATACGTTTAATGTTTTATAATAAAGGTGTAGAATTAATTATCGCCTCAAAGCTAAGATGGCAATCACAGTTAAATGTCCATTCATTGTAAATAAATTCAATATTAAACGGTACCAGATAACTGCCACATACTTTCTCCCAGTTGAAACTTTATACCTTCCTAAGAGTAGCATAGGAGGTGGTTATTTAGAATTGCAAAAGTAGGACATACAATGGAAAATATTAGATGTATGTAACACATCCATATTAGTTTCATTCAAAATATTAACTAATATTATTATTATTAAAACTATTCGATCGATTTCGAACAAATTTGCATCAAACATTTCAATTAGGTCATTCAATAGATGCACGAAAACAGGTTTTGAAAAATTTTGAAAAACAACCCCCTTTTTGGCTAAAAATCTGTTATTATTATTATTATTATTATATACCTAAACGAGAATTTTTAGAAAGATGCGGGTTTTCCCATATGGTAGGGTACATTAAGGGCTACAAATAAGCCAAATTTTATCAAAATCGTTAGAGCCGTTTTTGAGAAATTTTGATTTTTCTCGTTTTTTGGCCATTTTTGGGGGGTAAAACCCCTTAAAAACCAAAAATTTGGAAAAATGAAAAAATGCCTGGAGATATTCCAGTACTACACCTACATACCAAATTTCATCAAAATCGGACTGTTTGTGTGGTCTCCAGCTCTGTACACATCCTAACAGACTCACAGACACACGGACGCTTTTTTGGGTTCAGGGAGCACAAAAAAAAAAAATTCCACTAAAAATATTTTTGGGTTCAGGGAGCACCAACACAGATAATTCCACTAAAAAATTTTTTGGGGTTCAGGGAGCACCAAAGCAGATAATTCCACTAAAAATTCAAATTCGAAAATTTGGACGAAAACACTACTTTCTCCATATTATACTACGTATAAGGGGGAGAAAGTAAAAAAAATGTTGGTTCATCATTCTAGGCCTAACCTAAATTTATTGAGTGTATATTTAATTTATTTGACCTGCCTTAACGGCAACGTACGCACTTAATTTATGTTTTGTGCACATTTATGGCACAGTACGCTTCGAATTATATAATTTTAATCTTTCAATTACCGTTTATTATTAGTTTGTTTTTTATACAAGTATTTCCTGTTTCCATACGTTTAATGTTATTATAATAAAGGTGTAGAATTAATTATAACATCAAAGCTAAGATGGTAAACACAGTTAAATGACCATTCATTGTAAATACAGTCAATAAACATAAAATATTGGTTCATCAGTCTAGGGTAACCTAAAATCAGGACAAGGAGTGATGAACCTCGTTTCTGTCGGGGTTCCAATACAGCACACATTAAAAAAAATTACAATATACTAACACGGAATATGACAATAAAATAAAAAATAAACAGGCCAAGTTGGGGTTCAATGTTTTTTGTTCAGCACATACATTTCTACAATCACAACAGAACCTTTATATGATAAAATGGTAGATCATCTCTCTGCCAGCCAGAGTACATAAAGGGTGGGGAATTGAGTAAAGCTGTTATCTAATCTCTATGAAATACTTTACAGTCTCTTTATTTGTTTCATGAATGAAACAGTGAGGAGGTTCAGAGCCAAAAACAAAACTCGTTACATCCGTTATAGTCGCGACTTTAGTGAGTTCTGCGAAATAGTTGACTTTGTAATAAGTTTTGAAGGAATCTAAATCGGTCACTCACGGCCATTTGGAGCCAGAAGAGTATTTCTGCTAAAAAGTAAGCTGACGTCAAGCACTGCAAATAACTATCCTAACAGCAACAGCTGATTCCATCTCGGATACTAAGTGACTTTCTGTTGTTATTTGCGGAACTGTTTGTTTAGCGACCTCGCCTTTGATAACGATGTTGGTATACGCACCTAAAGCCTTGTAATGCAGGATTTACAGATAAGAAGGAACATCTAAAGAAGCTAGTTTAAATTGTGGCAATCTTTTTGTATGTAGTGATATTCTGTTATATATGGTAAATATAAAATGTGTTGTTAAACTGTTATATTAGTAATTAGTAAAAAATACTAATTTTTAATTAATAAACGGTACCAGGAACTGGCACATACTTTCTCACAAATACATTTAAATTACTAAACAGATTCACTGTGACTTGTAGGGTGGGCTAGGAGAGTTTTTTTATTAAAGTTGGAGATTAACTAATAAATATTATTATTATTATTATTATTATCCAGAGAGAAAACTATTCGATCGATTTCGAAAAAATTTGCACCAAACACGTCAATTAGGTCTTCATAGATGCACGTAAAATGGTTTTGAAATTTTTTTTAAACAACCCGCTTTATGGCCAAAAAACCCCCAAAAACAGTTATTATTATTATTATTATTAGCTAAACGAGAATTTTTAGAAAGATGCGGGTTTCTGTATATGGTAGGGCACATTAAAGGCTACAAATAAGCCAAATTTTATCAAAATCGTTAGAGCCGTTTTTT